>OX453056.1:27468371-27653371 GCA_949699795.1 Spicauda simplicius
TTTGTGGTCAACTCGGTCGAAAGCTTTTTTAAAATCAGTGTAAATACTGTCAATTTGTACGTTTGCGTCGAGTGCTTCAAAAAGATAGGTCGTATAGATTAAAAGATTAGTTGTAGTAGAACGTTTTTGAACAAAACCGTGTTGTTGATCAATTATTTGATTATGTAAAGATGGGTAAATACTTTTATGGACTAGGCGTTCCAGAAGTTTTGAAAGCGTTGACAATATTGAAATTGGTCGATAATTTTCTACGTCACATTTAGACCCACTCTTGTACACTGGAACTATACGAGCTGACTTCCACAGGGAGGGAAATGTTCCTTCAGTTAAGCAACTATTAAAAATGTGATGGATTGGCTCAACAAGTGAATCTGCAGTAAATTTAAAGAAAGTAGGAGGTATGTTATCTACACCGGGTCCTTTATTCGTATCTAAGGCACGCAGTTCCTTTAAAACATCTTCTTTTTTTAGTATAACATTAGTTATAATTAAATCCGATAAAATATTTTTGTCAGAAATTTTATCAATATCAAAGTCATCAATCATATTTGAGGGCTCAAAAACCGAACAGAAAAACGTTGAAAACATATTACATATTTCTTCAGGTTTATTAGCGGTTATGTCTTTATAATGCATGGATACTGGAATATCAGACTTATTTTTTTGGTTATTAATGTATGTCCAAAAGTATTTTATATTATTATGTATACTACGCTCCACCGTGGCAATGTACTTTTTATAGCACCTATGACTTTCAAGTTTAAATCTTTCACGGTATATATTAAATTCGTTTTTATCTATTTTATTACCATATTTTTTCCACCTTATCCAAGATTTATTTTTATTTCTAAAAATATGGATAAGCGGCCGTGAAAACCATACAGGGTACTGAGAAATTTGAACTTTTTTAGTAGGAACGTTTTTTCTTATAACTGAATAAATTGTTTCGTAAAAAGCAGAAACCTTTTGCTCAACATCTTCACATGAATAAATTGTGTCCCAATTATTTTTTATTAACTCATCATTAATTCTAGTGAAATCTGCCAATTTATAGTTATACTCAATACGCGGTCTATATTGTAACGGTGCAATGTTATTATGTAATGATATGAGAACGTAGAAAGCTGGATGATAATTGTCAATAGGTACTAGCGACACAGGTGCTAACAGTGATTTACAGTTTTGTATATTATATTGTCCGAAGTAGTGCGAATATATAAATGTAATAATTTTCAAGTATATTTGAACGCAACCGTTAAATATAAAAAGTGTTTGAAATGAAATGAAATGTCTTTATTTTGTATAGGCCTACGGGGGCACTTACAAATTGTCAGTTACATTTTTTTTCTTACACTACCACCGGATCGGAATACGACCTCAACTGAAAAGATCCGGCAAGAAACTCAGCTTTACTTACCTAAGCCGCATTTAAAAGCAATAGCGGGTATTTTGACAAAGACACTGACAATTCTGACGTTAGTATTTCATAGTAAGACATTGAATGTTCTATTTCGTTTATTATGTATGTGTACGTGACAAATGCACGGTAGTGTGTGTAATGTGTTTTTAGTTGATTTATAAAAATATTAATATTCTGCACTCCTTCTCTACGTCCTCTATAACCGTGCAAAATTTCATACTAATACGTCCGCGGCATATTACTTAAAAATGCACCACAAGTTTTTGCTTCACGTATAATATATAGATTACAATGAGTGCCATCTATATTTCTGGACCAAAAAAAAATAAAGAAATCACTTTTAAATAACATCAGCTACTCTTCTGTGCGTTAATTGTTCCCTTTTAATATTATACCAATAGGTACATTGTTGTTACAGTAGAACTGCAACAGCATAGTGCAACGTCATTTCCATCTCAGTAATTAAAGGAATAGCAATACAAATATAATTTCAGCCTCGGATTAGAGCAATGCGTATAAAACAAGGAGCTTGCATTTCCTACCGCCATTAAAATAAATTGCTGCGAACTGGCGTTACCGCCCCGCAGTATCGCGTATCACAAACCATATTTACTAAACTTGTTTAAATACGACTACAACTTTCCTTTTGTTTTTTGTTCATATGTATATTTTTCAAAGATTTTTAATTACTTTTTTATTTATTTCTATGTATTTTATAAGCAAAACATGTCAATGTTTTCACTCTTTCACACAAAAACAACCGATCGGATTTCGCTGAACTTTCTCACACACGTAGTTTATGACCTAGAGAAACACATAGGATATTTTAATGCGATCTCATCTGTCGCAAATCTCGGTTATTCTTAGTTTTTTTTTATATTTATACCTAACGATTAGAGGGCCATAGCACGCAGACAGGCCACCTGATGGAAAGAGGTTACCGTTGCCTATGGATATTTGCAACACCAGAGGAGTCGCCAATGCATCGCCGGATTTGAAGGAGAGCTCTGTTTGCACCTATCTTGAAGAACCCCATGTCATAGCGCTCCGGGAATAACTCAGGAGGAAGCTCATTCCACATCTTTTGAAAATACAATTTTGAAGGACTCTCATTTATGCCATCACTTGCCATATACCTGATATGGCAAGTGATCATTAATTAATGGTTATTGGTAATACTGACATAATACGCATGAAAGGGCCTAATCTCAAATGAATATTATTTTTCCTATCACACGGGTTCATATCCGCATGGAGACATAGTCCGCAGGCGTACAACTTGCCGCTTATCGTTTCATAGATTTATCTGTACGGACACGGGTCGCGTACATCAGCTGCGAGTCAATTCATATGTAGCTTGTAAGTGAGAATGAAAATGTCCGCGATAGGAAAAAGGCCGTATACGTTCTTTACGCGTGGAGCCTTAGAGCCAGGTGACAGGAAATATCCCTTAATCTGTGTACTCCCTTTTGAATGGCTTTTTTTAAACACAAATCAGTTTACATCAGATTGTGTAAAATACCAGATACTGGGATACCAGGTTTGTTTCACGTTCGCGAATAGGAATCTTTTAGTTTAAGTAGTGACACGTTTCACTCAGTTTACTTAAAATTAGCTAGTTTCAGCTTCTTACCAATGATATACTTACTTAAGTCTGTCTACCCGTGACCTTTTAGGGGGATAACATTCAGAAATAGAAGTTTTTACCTGTTTTGGAGACTGAATTCATATAATTCCTTCATCTGTTGCCTTCGTCACCTTTTCTTCACCGCACCACTCGCCGAAGGATGGAGTTCCATCCACACGAACTGGACTCGTGGTTGTCCTCCACGGTTCGGTTTGCACGCTCGTTTTTGTCACGGACGTGCAAGTTGTGGAATGAGCTTCCTCCTGAGGTATTTCTGGGGCGCTACGACATGGGGTTCTTCAAGGAAGGTGCGAAAAGTGCTCTTCTTCAAAGCCGGCGATGTATTGGCGACTCCTCTGGTGTTGCGAATGTCCATAGGCGACGGTGACTACTTTCCATCAGGTAGCCCGTCTGCCTTATCGTTAGGTTAAATATTAAAAAAGTTACTTTTTGTCCAAAATCCTGGATCCGTTCGGTCCGTCACGTTACATATTTTTTAACTCCCGTGAAACCGCGAGGCTGTACTAGTACCTACGTACCCTGAGCATTAGGCTAGTAATAATTAGTACCTGTCACATGCTGTACTTAGTGATAGTACAAGTGTGAATGGCGAGACGTTTATAAGTCAATCCTGTTTACTGAGCGACTAGCGAGTAGCGACCCCCGCTGCGACTTCGCCGGGCGCCGTCCACTCGTGTGAACAGCCACGACCTGTTTGTTTACTGACAAACTCGAGTGGCAACCTACACGTAGTCATTAGCTTCATTCCAAATGGATGTCGACTACTGCTAATAGTATTAGGAGTACTCGACTTCCGTTTGGTATTAGTCTAATAGTAATCGTAATCGTAACAAAGTGTTTATGATTCTTCTTACTTGTGTACAACGATTCGACGTTGGAAAGCAATTATATTGCAGCTCGAAGAATGAAACTTTATACCAGACCCAAATAAGCTACTTCAATAGTTCGAAACTTGGAAATTTGATGGTAATCTGGTAACTTATTTTGTAAATATGTACCAATTGAAAAAACATAAAAACGATTATATACATATAATTTATGTAGATCCTAATATTATTGTAATTGAATTTTTTGTTAATCTTGCGACAAGTTCGATTTTATTACCCGACTGCCTGAGGAGGGTAATGTTTTCCGTGCGTAAATATATAAGAGTAAACACCTTAAGAGTAAATAAAATAAATTATTATAAAAACAAAACGAGGAACAAATAGTCATTCATGAAATATACATGGTATAACACTTTTACGTTACTATTTTGGGACATATTCTAAAAAGTATTAGGTAAGTCAAATAAATTATTAAATACAAAAAAAACTGATAAAATTTAATTTTACCAGCCGGGTTATTTATTTTTATAATAATTACTTGTTTTCCGAGTCGTATTATATTGTAACACTATAAGTACAATTAGGTATTAAATAAGTATCCATTTGAAAGAAATTATTTTACATAATTCAAATTTAATCATTTTCGGGCTGATACACTAAAATGATTAAATTTGAATTATTGCTTTTGAAAGTACGTATCTATATTAAGGATAAAAGATAAGTAGACCATAATAAGGATTTCGTCGGGTCTGCGTCGAGCTTCCCTACGCTAGCATTTACTGGACAAGTAATCCATATGCGGCGGATAGCTCCCGCCGCAACTACAACTTGACATTAAAAGCGCTAGAAGTCTTTAAATGACCTTTACTATTTGGAACAACAGATTAACGTCACCGATATCGACAGTGTAACAGGATTTTTTGAGTTATTAAAATTTATACCAAGCGATAAAAGCACTCTGGACCAAGGAAACTCGTATGAGAACCAATTTCCGTCCTCCGCGTGGCAGGCGGGCTGTCGGTATCTGATCTGGCATCGCGGCTTCCGTATTGAAGTCATTGTGCGCGATTCCACGTATGATTCTGCGTTAACCGGAGTTCTAGTTGGTACATTCTTCGCATACACTACTAAATCGACGAACGGGTTTGGGTATCTGCCTTTAAATGTCCGTTTTACTATTTCGTGCAGTAAAGAATATGAAGCGAGCGCAGTGACGGTGGCAATGACACGCGATGACGATTCTCGTGACCTACATGGGGCGATGGGACGTGGTGGACGCTGCCAAGTGCCGGCGGGCCGCTAACTCAATTAGCAACCGTCAATGTTGAGCACGCGGCTCCCACCTCCGCCCCATGCACCATTCATACAATCTTTATTGGGATCGTAAATCGTCGCTAAAAGTATCAGGAGCCTCCGCCATCAAAGATATGACGGGCCGTTGTCTCTATAATAATATATTACCGTTCAATCTCGGCTCGTAAATATAGATCGAGAGAAGGAAGCGTGGCTCGAATTCCATCCCCATCAAACCATCGTTTGAGTCGTTATATTCACATTGGTGCTATAGATATATAAGTTAATGAAAGTAAAGAATCGTTGTGAATTTCTGACATTTTGTTGTTCTCGGAGTTCGTCGGTGCCGTGTGGCCCGACGCCTGCCGATGCTGCGGGCTCCGGGCGAGGAGCGGCGCGTCTCCGCGCATTGCCATCGCGCACACTTTGCTCGACCGCAATATAGAACTTATATGCTTCTTAAAGAAAGGATTAAATGAAAATCCCACGTTTATTTATGAGATAGATAGTTGACATTTTAAAAAAATGGTTGCTCTGGAAAACATAGAAACGACAACATATGTTAATTATTTCCAACTATTATATCAATGCAAATTATTTAATTATTCTTCTTTACGAATAAATTATATCAGAAGCCATCTTTTCATATATCGATTCCTGGCAGACAGTATTCAAATTTAATAGAAAGTAAATTTTCTTTACATATTCAAAACTTTTTATTTTATGGTATTGACGTATACCTCAATTAAGTATACCTCCTGGAACTTTGGTTAAGAACTTGCCCTGGATAAGTTTAATAGCAATAGTTTTGTGACCATATTTACTTTTCATATTGATTTCACTCAGGACTCCGGGATTTCGAAACGACTTCAACCAGAATCCTCCGAGCGCGCTGCTCCATCGGGCTCCTCCCACATAGGCGGCTGGGCCCACCGCTCCGTCTAGTCTTTACGACGGTATGCGACCACACATACCGCCGTCCTTCCCGGGAATGCCTGACCGAACGGTTGGAACTCCCACTCTAGCCGTCTGCAACCTCGGAAGCCCCTTTTAATCGCCTCTTACGACAGGCAGGGGATGCCGTAGCCCTATTCTGATCCTGGAGCTACAGGGACGATGAATTTATATCCTACCTTTCTTGTGTGGTGTGATCGCACGTCTATTCTTATGTAGTTTACTTCTTCGTTTTTACAGATTTAAGGATTATTTCCGAGAAATAGTATCAGCTGTGTTTTTCAAGCTACTTTACATTTGCCGAGTTCTGATGAACTATGACAATGGTCTGCTTATTGTGCCCCCGAGACATGCTGTACGGTGTCGCCAGTGTAATGACGTAGATCGGTTTTATCATCATTTGCTGCACTTAATGGCACAAGTAGTACCAGAGGTGGATGCAGGAGGTCAGGTAGATGTCGCCTACTTTGATTTTCGAAAAGCATTTGATATGGTGGACAACGATATACTGCTTTCAAAGTTGGCCAACGTAGGTTGTACACCCCATACACTGACGTTTTTCAGTAACTACCTACAGGACAGGAGCCAGTATGTTGATTGTGGCGGATACTGTTCATGTCAGTATTACACAAGATCTGGCGTCAGCCAGGGAAGTAATTTGGGACCCCTTCAATTTATCCTTATGTTAAATGATTTACCAGGGGTGGTTCTTGATTCAACCTGTCTTTTATTTGCCGATGACTTAAAATTGGTTTGCAAAATAGGCGACATCTCGGACCACATTAAGCTGCAGAATGATATAAATAGAGTTGTTCGGTGGAGCCATGACAACAAATTATATTTCAATGTGGCCAAATGCTCGGTTTTATCATTTAGCCGCGCGCGCAATCCTCGTCACCATGCGTACAGTGTTCAAGATGTGCAGCTCCAACGTGTCACAGAAATTAAAGATCTAGGTGTACGATTTACTGCGGATTTAAACTTTCGGGCACATATAATAGAAGTATGTAGGAAAGCATATCGTAATCTCGGCTTTATAATAAGGCAATCTCACGATTTCACAAATGTTACTGCAATACGTGTTTTATTTGATGCCTTAGTTAGAAGCCATTTGGAGACTAATTCAGAAATATGGTCTCCGTACGAAAGAAAATATAAATTTATGATCGAACGGATACAGAATAAGTATTGTAGATTTCTGTATTTAAAAATGTATGGAGTATTTCCAGGTTATCCGCTTTTGTACCCCAGTTTGTTCGTTCTCGGAATGGTGGGATACACTAAATTGGATACACGTAGAGACTTTTCTCTTGCCAAATACCTCTTTAAAGTTTTGCGAGGTATGGTGGATAGTCCGACTATCTTGCAAGAGTTAAAGTTGTGCGTGCCGGACGGTGCCGCCCGGCGGCGGCGGCAAATGCGCCTGCTGGCCGTGCCGCGCGCGCGCACCAACCTGTTGCGTGAGGCGCCGCTCATTCGTGCGCTACGCACACTTAACACTGTCGCTGATCATATAGATTTATTCACTTGCTCACTGTATGAGTTCACGACGGCTACTCAACATTTAATAAATAGTTTTAAATAGAGTAAGAATATTTATATTTATTTTATGTTTGTACTTATCTAACGCATTAGGATATCTACCCTGTAATGTTAGATATAAGTTTGGATAAATAAATAAATAAAAAAATCATATAATTATTGGCAATATTGGCACATGTTGACGGACTTACACAATGCTACGTCAGAGGTGTAGGTTATCCCTAATATAAATAAAATTCGGATTATAACTAGACATTAATAATACACAGTTTTTAGTAGCGCAACCTGGAAGGACCGTTTGGACAGCGTTTTCCAACGTCGGCGTAACAAAATAACTCAATGGACCCCTTACGTGTGCTATCGGGTTCATCGAATTGAAGACGGAGGCACCGCGATCTGTTGCGATCACTGATAGCCCCGCGCCGCCCTCCGTTGTCGTCCGGCGCCCTCTGCCGCCCTCCGTCGCCCACCTCCGCCGGCCAGCCAGGCACCATGTGGCCGACAAGTAAATGAACAAGCATGAATAGCATGTTCACACTAGTTATGCATTATATGGAGGAAGTAACAAACGGGTGTGAAGTGCCTGGTGTCGAGTCGTCGCTGCAGCTCATACACATGGCATAAAATAGACATAACAATTTAATTTATACCACTGATTCGAAAAAATTACGTTTTGAAAATATATAATTTATTATGTATTAATGACGAACATGAAATAGATTTATTCTATATATATATGATACACAATGATCATGTGCTCTGAGCATAGCTTGTCACGATGGAGACAGAGCAGCTAAAGATTGCATGACGCACTCCATTTATGATTTGATTTGCCAATATTTAAATTCCATAGTATACGTTGTCATTGCGCGAACCGTCATATCGGCAGGCATTAGGTATTTATGCGATGCGGACGTACTTAGAGCGGGTACCGAGGTAATTAAAAATCATGAGTGGGCGCTGGGCAGTCGCAGCGGACCTTCTGGCATTCCGCGATCGTGTCACATGAACCTGCGACTGGTACTGAGCGAAATGAACACAACGCAATTATTCCCTGTGGGGCCGTTCTCTCCGCTCTCAGGTATAAATGTTCTCACCGCGAAACTCAGATCACAGATTTATTCGAGCTGTGTCTAAACTATAGTCGGAGGTAAGTCGGGAGCGGGGCGAGCGGTATAACTTAATGTCAGGCGGAAGCACTCGAGGCGGCGGGGTCGATGGTGCTCGAGCGAACTTGGCCGGGTGCCTCGTTTTATTTATACAAAATATCGTGTTAAGGGAAGCGCCCCCGAGCGCAGGCCTTCGGCTGGTGTGAGGTATAAATAGTGCGGCGCGGCGAGCGGCGGCGGCGGAGCCCGCACCGCCGCGGCGTCTGTCCGCGAGCGCGCGCCGCTCGCCGCGTCGTTGCTATGTGGAAGCTGCTCTTTGTCATCCCTCTATTTATAACGACGACATATATTTTAAGGTTGCCGATGATGGATTGTCGCTTGGACGGCTCCCATATTTCACGTGTGAATAAACGTACACTCGAAGACGATTTCCCACGTCTTCGGAGAGTGCTGTCACTATTGCGTCATGTCAATTTTGTAACAATACGAGCATGTAATTTCAGCGGCACCGTCATTACGTGCAATCGATTGAGAGCGAGCGGGCGATCGCCTTCGGGTGACGATCTAGCGCTACCGTAATGTAAGAGAATAACTTTTGGGATTTATATTCGTGGATAACGGGAGAGACGAGTAATCGATACGTTGACGTATTTACAGGGGGTCGGTACATCAAATTTATAAGCGGAGTAAGTAATCCGTCCGTCTGGCGGGAGGCCCGCGGTGATGGATGGCCGCCGCTGCAGTAAACCCTCGCAGGCCGCGCGCCCCTCTCCCCCCCCTCCGAACTGCTACACTCTGTTTTCACACCACGATTTTAGAATTAACAATTACCAACGGGTCTGTTCTAGCCAGTCCGCCTTTTATCTATAGGTACCAATATATTTGAATGAGAAAATAATAACTGAGGATTAATTGTCGAATGTTCTTGTGAACAAATGTCACGTGTCTTCGTTCTTGATTAGTCTCCGCGGTACATTGAATCGCGCATATAGGTAAATCTTCCTGTTTAGTTATTTTCAAAAACGATATCTGGATCTTATTGATTGTACCTACTACAGTTTATATTACGGTGGGTAGTACATACTAAAATTATAATAATGTAAAAATCAATTTTATATATAAAAAAAAATTTTAAACAAAAAATACAACCGACTTCCATGCCACATAAAAGTAAAAAATAATTTAAATACATGTTGGTTTAGAGAAAACACAGTTCTTAGTACATAGTCCCGAAGTCGGCGCTTACCATATTTTGCTGGATCATGACGAAACTACATGTATCTTATATGAGCGCCGACTTCGGGACTATGTACTAAGAACTGTGTTTTCTCTAAACCAACATGTATTTAAATTATTTTTTACTTTTATGTGGCATGGAAGTCGGTTGTATTTTTTGTTTAAAATTTTTTTTTTCACGCTTTTCAGTCACGATAAAATCAGTTATGGCTGTTGCTAGTCGTCCGCTAACCGGATGAATAAAATTAATTATTCGTCCGATTTTCGGATGAATAAAATTATGTGCTGACGTCATCATATAAAAATAGACTTCTTTGACACAACCGGTCGGGGGCGCTGCCGCGCCCCCTCCCTTAGATTCTGAATTGGAAAAATCTGTTCGAACCTAACCTAACCGAATAAAACAACTTTTTCTGAGTAAACATTTATTTAAAGAAAAGACCTATAATTATCAATATTTAAAGTAGAAAAAGTAATATAAACCCTATAACTAAGAGTATAATTCAACTGATACTGATAAAAATAACCCATCCAATTTAAGAAGGTTGGTAGTACTCTTGCATCTTTCAGGTAATTGTATTCAAAGTGGAATTTTTGATCATAATTATATCCTCTCCGAAACTCATTGTTGGTATTGTGAACAACAACATTATGTATACGTAAGCACAATATGGCCGATGCCTACGGTTTAACTTGAAGGACCCCAGCATTATCAGGGTTGAGGAGTTGAAGGTCAAAATTATCATGTCATATCTTTGCTTAGTAATCTCATTACATATACGTAAGCACCATATGGCCGATGCTTATGGTTTAAACTTGCAGTACCCTGCATCATCAGGGTTGAGGAGTTGAAGGTCAATTTTCTTATCATACGTCTTTGCTTTGTAAATATATTACATATCCATAAGTATCAAATGGCCAACGCCTATGGTTTAAGCCTGAAGTACCCCTGCATCATCAGGGCCGAAGAGTTGAAGGTCAAAATTATCATGTCATATCTTTTCTATGTAATCTCATCGCATGCACGTAAGCAACAGATCCCCAACTTCTATGGCTTGGGCTTACAGTACCCTGCATCATCAGGGTTGAGGAGTTGAAGGTCAACTTTTTTATCATACGTCTTCGCTTTGTAAATATATTACATACCCATAAGCATCAAATGGCCAACACCTATAGTTTAAGCCTGAAGTACCCCTGCATCATCAGAGTTGAGGAGTTGAAGGTCAAATTTTTCATCTTATATCTTTGCTTAGTAATCTTATCAGATATACGTAGCGATCATGTAGCTAACGCCTATAGTTTAAGCTTGAAGCACCCCAGCATCATCAGGATTGTGGAGTTGAAGGTCCAATTTTCCACCGTATACAACCATTTTTCTAATGTTTTACCTTACATTTTTTTAAATATCATTTTGAATGCGTAAGATTGAAATAGCTAAGTTTTATGGCTTAGGCATTCAATACCCCTGCATCATCAGGATTGAAGAGTTGAAGGTCCAATTTTTCGTCGTATACCTTTGCTTAGCAATGTCATTACAAATCCGTGAGCAACAAATGTCTAACGTTTATGGTTTAAGCCTGCAGTACCCCTGCATCATCAGGGTTGAGGAGTTGAAGGTCAAATTTGTCATCGTACATCTTTGCCTTACTATCTTATTATATATCCGTAAGCACTAAATGGCCATCATCTACGGCTTGGGCTTACAGCACCCTGCATCATCAGGGTTGAGGAGTTGAAGGTCATTTTTTTTATCATGTGTCTTTGCTTAATATTGTTATTACATACCCATAAGCACCAAATGGTCAACCCCAATGGTTTAGGCTTGAGGCACCCCTGCATCATCAGGATTGAGGAGTTGAAGGTCAAATTTTCATCACGTGTCTCTGCTTAGTAGTCTTGTTACATATATGTAAGCACCAAATAGCTAATGTTATAGTTTAGGATAGCTGTAACCCTGCATCATCAGGATCGAAGAGTTGAAGGTCAAATTTTTCGTTAACCTATATAAGCATAGATATATAATACATATTCCAAGTTTCATAAGAATCGATTCGGCAGAAGCCGAGTTATCTCAAATTATCTAAAAAACTTGAGGAGTGGTGGTGGTTTCCACCCCATAACTCAAAGAGTTAAGCATCACAGCATACCCATGTCCAAGAGAAAAAGTTGCGTGACGAAATTTCCTATCAAATGAAAGAAAGAAAATGGAAATCGATTTATAAACACCGAAGTTATTCAAGATTTTAAGAAACCGACATTTTCCAATTTTCCGGGAAAACCGCCGGAAGGTTTTCATTTTCCTCAATATGGGACTGCCTGTGAAACTAGTCGCATACAATGTCGTATGAATCGTGTCGGTAGGTCGACGATTTCTAGCCATTTCGCCCGAACATACATAAAAAAAAAAAAAAAAAAAAAAAAAAAAAAAAAAAAAAATATACGTGACGAATAGATAACCTCTTTCCTTTGGGAAGTCGGTTAAAAAAACAAATGATATTTTACGACGGAGCGCCCAGATTTATTTTATTGTTGTATTATCTTAATTAGTAAATTACGTTACACTCGGTATTTATTATCATAAGAATGATTTGTACGCTTGGTTAGCGACGGCATAACATTAACAATACGATTCATAACTTTGTACTTCTTTAATTATGTATGAAGGCTTTAGAATAATAATGTTGAATACAAAAATATATTATACGTTCTTTGAATATATGTGCATGTATCATATATATTCGGAATTGCTGTACAAAAGTAGTATTCGTAAGCCGCACTCATAATGTAAATGTTTTATGTGCCACCCTCGCGTAGTAAATTGTCCCAACTCGGATGCCGCGCGCCGCGCCGGGCACCCCCGATAAATACTAAGGTACTAACGAGCGCGGATATACAAACATTACTAAACAGATATATTGGAAGATGTTTGTGTCAGAATTATTGTAATTAGATAAAGACAGATAGAGGCGTTTCACGCGCGTTCAGCGACTAATTGGTTATTGTTTAAAGGATTGCTTCATATGCTTCAAGATCATAAATCTGTCTTAAGTGTCTCGAAAAAATACAAGGTTTATTTGATTTTATTATATTAAGTGTAAAAAATTAAAAGGACTTACTTCAATTGTAGCAATTGATCATAAGTGTAATCCGGCTATCGCAGTATAACGGGGTCTCGAAGTTCCCGGAGTGGAGTCCGGCGAGCCCCGCGGCGGCCGCGCCGTCTGGTGGCGGCGCCGTGACGTCACCCGCCCCGCCGCGCCTCCCCTGCAACGCTCCATTCATAATATTCATTTTTATTACGCGTCTTTATTTTTCTTCAAGTACCTACTGTGCCCCTAAAACAATACTACCTCTCATTGTAGGTATGTACATTTCTGATGGGTACCTAATCGTAGCGGTCTACGTAGATTTACATTAACTTTTCAATGCTGGAATCTCGATTATGTTTCTATTGTACCCTTGAAATGGCCGAGATTGTTTTACTTCATATAATGCTAATGTTACTAGTACTTTCTAATATATACTAGTTCGACGGATCTTCTACAGATCTTCTTCAGATACATAAAAAAAGTAATAAGTAATAGTAATAATAAAATAGTTTAGTGTCCCAAAATTGACAAACAATAGTTGTAATTTTTATAAGTATAGTGTAGTAAATAACTTGAATGTTAATATATATATAGTAATGTAAAGAATAAAAATATAATGTGCCGAATTGTTTAGTCTCCATCCTGCGCCGTAGGTATACGTGACTACTTAGTGTCGTTATACGCACGAGAGCCTTCTGCCTCGATTTTATTTGGTCGATGTTCCATTTCTAGGTCAACCCGTCTGGGAGAAGGCGAGTGTTCGATCAAAATCCCCTATAAAGTGCCACCCGTTCCGCCGGCGCTCGGCACGCTCGCCTCTCCACGACGTGTTTTACATGAGACTCGTCATTTCCACTCCGAAAAGAGTGTCGCTCGAGATCGCTCGAGAACGTCGCTCCCGCTCAATAAAATATTAAATCGTAACCATCAGCAGCGCGCCCGATGGAACGGCGGCTTCGGGATTTCCGGCGGAATTAGCTCGCATGTCGCCCGAGGTTCGGGTTTAATGTAGTCCTCTATTGATCTCGGCGGCGAGGCACGAGGCGACCCTCGCGGAGCGCCGCGACGCTCCTGGCGCTGCGGCAGCGCGGCGGCTCTCGGCCGCTCTGCGCTTCATATTATGATAATGCAGGTCTCATTTAAATATGGGTCTACTGACGAAACGCGCAGACGTAGTACATTTGGGTTCGTATCTTACCTGTGCCGATTAAGTCTACACTTTCACTTGTTTAAGTAAATAAAAGTCTGACAATAATTTCATTTTAATGCGACGATTGTAACATCTTGAAAATATTCAAATATAACTTTATAGAAAAACTAGAAGATTAGATTTAAAAATGTATAAATAATAATATTAATCTTATTTCTTATTAAAATAATAAATATGAATAATTAACATAATTACACGAACTGGGTGCGCCAGCTCGCAGGAAGCTTTCGTTCTCTGCTCGCTAAGTTTTGTGTTTTCTTTCATGTTCAAACCCAACATAACAAGTCCGAAATAAAACGCTCCAGTTAAATTAAATCCTAAACACCATACACCAAAACATAAAAAGTAATTCCAATACCAAGTGACTACCATCTACAATTTAAGAAGATTAGCACTTAATGAAAGCCGAGGAGTTGAAAATCAAGTTTTCCATCAAGTATTTCTTTGTAGGATTGCTCATATATGTATATCTATAAGCACAAATGAATCAACTCCCGGGCTAGCCCTGATGTACCTTGCATCATCAGAGTTAAGTAGTTGAAGGTCAAAATTTTCACCGTATGTCTTTACTTAGTAATCATGATTCGATTACTAAGCAAAGACTCACTCTTGCCATACACTTACTTGTATGTGGCGAATGGAAGAAACTATCCTTTTTAACATGTTTCATGTTTTCTAAGACGCAACACGTTTCTATAAAAGTCATAAAACCAATCAACCTGATGGTAAGTGGTCCAATCATGCAATCCACCTAATGGTAAGTGGCCATCCATGGACATCTGTAAGCAACTTCACATAGAACATGGTTTCTATGTGAAGCCAATCACAGATGCCTTGCTACTTCCGAGGATTATGATGGTAACCATACCATTACACCCCAACGCAAAATCTGCCTCACGTTATATAAATGTGGCGGTATACCTCCCCGGTCGGATTACACTGGTGCTATCACCTGGTGAACATATTTTATTAAAAAGACTAATATATTTATTTCTTTTCAGGTGAGAGTCTGGTGTAAGCGCAGTAACAGTGTGGTAAGGGCGCTTAATAATTCCATAAGGCTGGGCCATACACATTTCAGTACGTAGTATACGTATTACATGTTTAGCAGCAGATAACCGGCAGCCGCAATGTCGCCACGGGGCGGACGGAAATGACACAGTACGCTTTATTCATTTAACTTCACAGAAAACGTTTATTATTTCAAATGACATCACCGTAATTTTGTCAATAGTTTTAAGTGTGATATAGTTTCGGATTATAATTGCCACCTTTTAATTAAGGAAGAATGATATCCGTACATATGAATAGAAGATTTACTGTAGATTTCTTTTAAAAGCTACTTAGGTACCATATGTTTAATTTAGGTGTATTTTACATACCTCTTTTTCATAAATGTCGCTTTCGCTTTAAAGTGAAACAAATACAATAGAGAAATAATGATAATAATTGATGAGTATGATATTTATTATGCACCGATGGAAATACAATATAAACAAAAAATACGCCGCGGCTGTACAAAACAGCAATTAATTATTGGTGTTAGAAACATGGTTAAAGGTGTCTTTTTACACAATATCGATACTGATGCAAATGAAATATGTAGTTACGCTAATAAACGTAATAATAGCGTAACGATGATAACGTAACGTTACGTCTTACCGTAAATTTAAGCCATTAAAACAAAGATTCGGCAAATTTTGATCATATGATTTACCTATTTTTGGATGCATTGTCCTACCATTTGTGTACAGATAAACTTGATTATTTCGATGTATGTGCTTACGTGTACCTCTCGCCAGTCTCCATAATGGTGTAATCAGATACACTGCCGAAGGTTCCCTCCAGCGGCGCTGCAGCTGCATGTTGCCAGGACGACGCCCGACTTGCGGCACCGTCCCAATTAAAACTTTCACGCTTATTAACGATCATACTTCTTTATAATTGTGCTCCGGTGCGAGTAATAAGTGTAGCGTGAAAACTTTGTCTTCAATTTAAACTTTTAATTTCTGCAGCACCATCTCATATCTATTTCAGATGTATAGCATAAAAACGCACTGCTGCGACCTAAAGACGATGCTGTCATTCTTACATAGACCTTGTACAAGGTACAAGGCGTCAGCTCACTGCCGTTTACAGTAGAATCGTGGGCGTAAGGATGGGCATACATAGGTACTCCGTCCGATTACAGTGTAGTTAGTCACATTGGACATCGCTCGTATTCCATCTTTCCTTATAGACTCTGTACCTGGGGGCAAATTCGATCTGGAATAAATGTAAACAAACCATAAAATCCTATGTAGGGTTATCACCAACTTGCACTAGAATTTGTAATCAAATGCATTATAAATTCAACCAAAGTATGCATTAAATTTTCGCGAAGTAATTTAATTAAGAAGAGTTGATTAACTAATAACGACCAACTGCAAGTTAATAAGCTAAAACCAGTCAAACAAAATTTATTTACCATTATCGTCATTGTATAACTAATAATGTTACAACCTTAATTCCTTGAAGGAATTTGCAACCTTTTATAAGTTTCAGGTAAAGGTTAATAATAGGTAAAAGATGGCTGATAAAACAACAAAAAATTGCATTCCCTGCCACTCAGTGGTTGTTAGGCAACGCCTTGTTATTAAACATTTCGTATCGAATTTGCCCCGAGTATAGACACTTTGACTCTAAATCTGGACTTAGCGAAATGGGAAATATCTGTGCACATCCCTGGATTACTGCCGGGAACGTGAACGACATTAAGAATTCTAGGATAGTTAATGTAATAATTCCAGTAGAGTTTGTATTCCTGAGCATTAGTCTTTCGAAAGTCGACTAAATAAATACAAGTCGCATTCGTAGCTCAGTTGGGACTGATTAGATTAGGGGTCGCTGCCCGCGGTCGCATTGAGTGGTTAACGTCATTTACGAACCTTTTATTAAAGATCCTTCTGTTCAGAATTTCGGGACATCCCTGGCGAATGTTTTTAAAGCTGGATGTGATATCTTCCAGTAAGAATAAAAGAGCTAATGCGGAATTTGTATTTTGTAAAATAACAAAATTGTCTGCGCATTCCGGTAATCTTTTAGAGGGACCTGTTATTACAGTGACATAGCATTTGTGGTATCTTTATCTAGAATCCCCTCTTTTTAATTCGCCCTGTTATAAGTTATAGGTTCGAATATTAACGCAATTTGGCGATATTTTAAGGTTGTCCCTGTCGTTCTCACTATGCGATATGTTCTTTGCAATCCGGCTTATACTGCTTGTTGCTTATTGACACTAAGTAAATACAAACACTATTTATCTCTAGAAGCCTAGATACCCTTTGAATTAAAGCAAAAACTGATTACATTTCCAGTTTCGGTCAAAGCATATTAAAGCATGGCTAGCCGGACGGGTATTTATTTAGAGTGATCGATTGCAAAAGGCTACATGAATTAACCCCATCGTACCCAAAAACCAACTGAAACCAAATGAAAATGGTCACCAATGTTATCTTAAAAATCATCTGTATTCGAAATTGAGGTAATTGCTCTGATTTCTCTTGTGATTGGAAGATTCGAATCTTTAATATAAGAGATAATAAAGAAAATGAATAGAAGAATAAAATTATCGAGTATAAATAACATGAACAAGATAGAAGAATAAGAATAACATGAGTGGGATAAGATATATTTTGCAATCGCAACGGCCTGCCAAAATGCAGTCCACGCTGTCGGCAGTCGATACAAATGTAATTTGAATGCAAACTGCAGTTAGTCTGGCTTTACCCTAAATCAGAGGCCACTTCCGATAAGTGGCTTCATTTCCGTGCGGGCCTGCGTGCAGCATGGAGCCGAGCCGGAACCTCACGCCACCAGTATCATAGCAGGTGCAATGTGATTGGCTGTCATTGAATTGATTTTCACGTAATTGCGTCCAGAAAATAATATTCTGACATTATCAACAGGCTTTATAATTGAACTACTAGACATAGTCCATCTGGTGACTACGCTTAGTTGTGCGTGGCAGTGACTTTAAGAAACAGATAACTTCAGATGACGATGCTGCTACCAATCTTTCTCTTCATACTTTTTTAAACTATGTATATTATAAACTAATTTGGCAAATGCGTTGGGTAACGATATTATCGTTGAAACGACTATATGATTGTTCTTCAAGACTCATCTACACTTGAGTTATATTCTAGCGGTGCAATTACTCAGAAACTGTTGAGAAACATTTATTTTAATGCCTTTATTCAATCATATTACATTTTGAGACCATAAATAGAGAAAAGCATACGTCGATCAGCGATCGGCTATTTTGCTGATACATTAATTCCTTGTACACCAACTCTGTTAAATTATTAAGTTCACATGCATTCGTTCTTGGAACGTAGCAGGAAAAGTTCGCAGAATTTAAATAAGTGTCAGTAGAAATGATGTTGGCCGTGCCGATTCCACGTAATGTTAAGTTTGATTTGTAGTCTCTGTTCAGTGCAGTGCTATCGATGTTGTCAACTTCGGGGACTTCCCCCTAAAAGCCCTTATGGGTCTAAAATTTTGCATGGGCAAATTTTTTTTTCGCCGTCTATTTCGGGGTATTCAATTGAAATATTGTTTTTTTTAATGGTTATAGGAGGAAGGTACTTAAAAAGTAGGAGAGTTTAAGTGTTATGTTATACAAGCGCGTACTTGTTCTAATTATTACTATAGGGAGGTGTTAGTATAGTTTTAGGGTTTTTGTAAAATACAGGCTTTTAGCTGGAATAAAGACATTCTCCAATAGCGTATTTCTTTTTATTATTTATTATATTGCAAAGACAGTCATAGAAAATGTGATCATAGAAGGGTAGGAGTACTCCTGTCATGTCATGCCTTCATGGGCTGCTGGAGGCCGCCGCGTAGTTCACACTCAGAGCCAATCATCACAGGAGCAGCGCGTCCAAGCACAACAGAGTGCAGAGCCGACGTTTAATAGCTTCTTCAAGCTGTTCATCTGTGACACGTTTATAGTGTACAATTGCTGTCAAGACAATGTTGAAAGCCTTCTGTTGCAAGTAGAAAATGTTTCCAAAGATTTTCTTCCGTGTGATTTCCACGACAATTTATATAGTGGATACCGAGAATTATTGAAAAAATAATACATAGAATGGCACACAGTAAAGTATAAATAAAGAGGGTGTTAATATTGTTTATAAATAGGGCATAATTATTTTAAAATCGGTAATGTTACGAAGGAGTTGCATGTATTACGTTAATAGGACGGCTTCCGTCGTTGTTGCTTGTGATTTAAGACCTAAGGGTGCATAATGAGGACCTGTAAACCGTCGCAAGAAGATCGATACGTGTCGTTGTTGACCTGATTTTCCAAAATAACGGCAGAATATTCAGTTTTGTTAATCTGTTCTGTATCTGGGGTCCCCTCTCAGAGTGAAGAGACTCGCGAAGAACCCAGAAATACAGGTCTGTAATTTTTTATTAAATATGTTCTAAGATTGAACTTTTATTTAAATTCCTATATACATACACGTCTGTACTGGTCCTATATTGTTAAAGATCAGATACGTCTTTTCATCAGCTTTTTGAGGTCCGCTGCTGGACATGGACTTCCTCTCAATCAAATTTAAAAAAAACATTTTTTACGAGGTTTGTAACACTCGACAGTATACAAAGTAACAAACTTATCGACTTTTCTGTTCTGCCTCTGTTGTCCTCGTGACGAACTCTTCATCTGTGCAGTGCACAATGTGGAGCGGTGAGCGGCGGCGCGGGGCAGCTCGCCGCCGCCGACCGGGAGCTCGCAAACGCGAATCCATTCGTTCGTCGCATATTTTTTATTCATCTCTCGTTTTGGCCGTCGGCCAATAATGTCTTAACTGATTGATTTTACGAAGACATATCACCAATATAATTATCCTATCGCTTATTTTTCGCCTCGCTGCACTCGCCGAGCGCCCGCCCGCTGATGAGTAACGTAGTGATTTACACGCAGGTCCCCGTGTATGCGATTTGTAATGTGCGTGATTTATAAAACGATAATGTCCGCCGCCTTAAACTCGAGTATTTATCGATATTAAACTTTTAATTGCTCGTGGGTCCCGTGACGGCGGGAGGTGTTAAGTTGGAGCGATTTCGGCTGTTTATTTCTCGCGAATCATTAACGCTGCATCATTATATTAATTAAGCGTAATGACGCCCGCAATTCGGGATCGCCTTTACTGCATTTTTATTTATTATTGGCAAACGTTCAAATTAAGATTTTATCTATGAGATTAACGAGGCTCACCGGTGTCGTTAATCATCGAGCACTCCGTACGCAACCATTCAGCAACGCGAGGAATTAAGAACGTATTTACGGCCAACTGAGGTGAACACCCGTTGGAGATGGACTGCCAGCGTAACGGGATGACGCTCGAGCGGCTGGGACTGCGTGGATGCGGTCTTATCGATGTGTCGGCACGACGTCGGCGGCGGGCTGGCCGGGCTGGCCGCTCACCGGCCGCAAGTGGCAACCGAACTGAACATCATTCTGGTTGTTGTGTTTTACAAAACATTTTATCGCATATATGTAGGGCAGGATACTGGAGCTAACTTTTATTACCCATGTAAAAACAAGATGGCAAAAAAAAAAAAAGATATACAAAGAAAAAAGACAAACCCACTGAGTTTCTTGCCGGATCTTCTCAGTTGAGGTCGTGTTCCGATCCGGTGGTAGTGTAAAAAAATATATATAAATGTAACTGACAATTTGTAAGCGCCCCCGAAGGCCTATGCAAAATAAAGACATTTCATTTCATTTCATTTCATAACAAAATACAAAAGATTACTTATATTGTGTCATAAATATAAGTCCGATTGAATATTGAGTTAATTTTGAATCCCATTTCGAGATTACTACTATGTATCTGTGTCAAATTATGTACATATTAATGAACTTAAAATTTAACCCTTTTCATTTGTTTTTATAATTCTGTAATAAATAAAATATTTTAGTCAATTATTTTCACCAGTCAATTACTTATTTAACGTGCAATGTATGTATGCTTGTCTGAGAGTTGCAAAACAACTGAAGTTTAAATCGGTTATCTCTAACGGGTTGAGCTGGTTTAAATTTTGTATATACGATAATTACTTGGGAAAGTTTCATTGAAACTCACTCAACATTTTTAAGAGACAACTAAGGTACCTATATATCATTTGTATAATAAGGGACGTGTCGCAAAATGATGTTGGTACTGTCTTGAGCTCTCAGTCCTAGTCATACCTTGTCATTCTGCGTTCTTTTAACTCTTTCGAGGCCTTCAGGTGTTTTATATGTTTAACTTCAACATCTTCAATTTGTTGAGGTGATTAGGGTCTTATCAATTTACCGTTTAGTCACATTTATTCGTATCACACAATACGAATAAATGTGACTAAACGGTAAATTGACGCGAAGTGTCTGCGCGGCAATCACTTTATGTATAATGGTGAAGGTGAAGGTGAAATATTGTGAACAATTTTTACGTTTAACAAAGTCAAAGACGTGTGGAGTAGGCATCCTCTCGAGGGCATCTGTTCCGAGAGGTTGCCTATGTCCAGCGGTGACCAGCTGTAGCAGCAGTGGGTAGAGGGCGCGAAGTCAGGGGGGACATGGGGGGGGGGGAGGTATACGTTCCGCTGGCGCGCGGCGCTGCGCGGCGCTGGGCGGGCGCGCACAGCTACAATACCGCATACTTCCGTGTCACGCGCTCCGACTATTTTTTCCACATCTATTTCCCGACGTACATCTTTTACGCGTCGTCGCGTATTACTCGGACCTAATTCTAAATCCTACTGTCAGATCTAAAAATGTTAATGCTTAACGCTGTCTTATACTATCAGTTATTCTGTTCGCCCTTAGTATTTATCGATCAATATTTGTCTTGTAAATGGTAACAATACTAAATTAATTCCAAATTATACTAAGTTTACGATAAAATACGTCTTATCTGTAATAATAGATTTCTTGTCTCTCCGCACGAGCTTATTCATTACTATGTGATAGGTTCAGTTATATTATTTGTTCTATGAGATTATTACGAGAAGATTTACTACTAGACGCACCATGAAATTTTATAACCTGGTTTATGTTTTTTTTCCTTTAGTGTTTATTTGTTCTGATGACAATAAAAAAATAATGGTTTCAATTCGTCGTCATAAATCTTCGCCACGCATAGTTCTAGTCGAAAATCCTACGTAAATAAAATGCATTTCACAAAACTTTGTGTTGCTTCGCAATGGGCACTTATTAAATCGTGAGTTCGTGAGTGAAAAAAGGATATAAAAATTTGATAGGCATTTGTTGAGATTTAGTAGCATTCCGCTCATGATGCGTCATTTATGCGTGCGTTTTATCGGCCACATCAAAGCGGTCGAGCCTGATCGTTGCGCCGGCACTTGCGATCTCAAATAAAGCTTAAATCATAGCTGACAGGTGTAGGAGCGGCTCGTGCGGCGGCGCGTGCGGCGGTAAACAAACAAGCGCCGCGCGGGAATGTTTGCAAACATGTCCGCCAGCGACGCTGCACGCCCGCGCGTCCGCCGCGTCAATAAACCTAGGGAAGGGCTCCACCAATAACTGATGGATAGTGGTAACGTATTAGCTCCTAACATATGAAATTAGTGTTTTGAATGAAAAAGCAAAAGGATTTTTTATATAAATAAATGTTATTTATCGATCTACACACGCATCGTCGCTATAAATGCAGTTTCCCCAATTCTTGAAATAATATAGAAGCGAGAATCTACCCACTTGTCTTCGGTGAGGGGTAAAACAAATCTTGGATGGTTTGAACTGTTTCATCTAAACTTAATTTTTCTCTATTCGGATATTAAATTTAACTATACCGGAAAAAGTGACGACAGATGCCGGGCGTCGGAGACATTGCAATTGCAGCTTCTCTAATATAATCACTGTTTACTACAGGGTCTAGCGTTGTCTTGAAACAACGGTGAGTGACCATATTCGATTATTTAGCAACTAGGTTTTCCTATGTAGTTTATTATTATTGGCATACAATTCTACGGCAACCAGATCTTAATCTGGCCAGACACTAGACACTCATCTAATGGGTAGGTATTAGAAAATGTTTTTGCTGAGTCAATTTTCGATTGGGGCCGGATTTTGCCGCTTCGTCTGGGTTCAACCACTGTGCTGAGGCTGATGATCGTTTTCTATTATCGTATAGGATATACAAGTAGGTTACTCGTGTTGAAAATGATCCTATCTAATGACCGAATATTTCCTAATAATACAATTTAAAGCGCTTCGTTATTGTGACGTTCGAGTAGTGTAACGCAGCGTTCGACGCGTGTCCGTTGGTTAGCTTCACTCAATCCGTACGGTACCCATTTTTTCGACCTCGTTCACTTTTTCCATTTTTTTCCAGTGAATTAAAATTATTTTATCACACCGCAGCTATTAACTCTGGCGCGGTTTGTGATGAATCCGCTTACACGATCGCTTTTAATTCTTTATTGGCAATAAAGGCATCTAACTGTCCGCGGGATTTGTACTGGGCGTCAAAATTTTCAGAACGAAAATGTTCGAATCAAAAGCATACCTAGTTCGCTGCTACAGTAGCTTTCCTATAATCCATTAATCCTTTGTCCTGTCAGCGCAGCGCGCGTGCCACGATGGAACTCGTAATAACGCTGTATTTGAAATACTCCATATTGGAACGACGATGTCAAAGGAAAATCAAATGGCCTAAAATCAAATTGAGCACTCTCTTTGAAATACAAATACACAATGGTTTTCATTAATTAGCTTGCCGATTTTAGACCTAATTACGTTGGTCGTGGTCATAGCATCGAAACAGTCATAGCGTCAGCTTCGCATGCGATAAACATTTGAGCCTTTGTATCGGTTACTCGTATGGTACTGAATAGTTACGGTTGTCAAAGGCAGATAGTAATTAACTTCCAATTTCTATTGAACGCCACAGTAACACTATGTTAGCAGGTCTGCCTGTCAGTATCTATAGCTTAGGTTTTATGAATGGAATTAAAAAGTTTCAGAGGCATCGTGTACAAAAGAAATGCATACAATAAGCCGATGGAGTGTGGAGCGCTGCCCCCGCCTCCCGGTACGAATAGAGCTGGAAGAGGCAGCGCCGGCCGGCCCGGCCGTATTGCCCATTTCATCGGATTTTTATAGAAACGTATTTATTTTAAGTTACTTTTTTCTAGCTATGATATAGTTTGATATACTTGACTTTAATGGTCAGTTATGAAGTATATGGAACATATCTAGCTAGCACTCACGCACCTCTTACATTCTCTCACACCCACGCTCAGCCATACACGTGTAGGTACGTAAATCTGTATATTTTGATGTTATTCAAAACACACACTATACTTTTATCCATTATTATGTTCTATTTTTTATGTAATAAATACATGTTACGGTAAATCCGCAGTAACCGTAATTTTTGCTAAATTGATTTTTTTTCGGTAATTGCATAAAAGAATGTTACGTACACGTGGGTAGAAGAAAAAAGTCGTCGTCGTCGTCAACCCATTATTGTCCCACTGCTGGGCACGGGTCTTCTCTCAGTATGAGAGAGTTTAGGCCATAGTCCACCGAGCTGGCCAAGTGCGAATTGGTGGACTTCACACACCTCCGAGAACTTTTTTTTTTAAAGAACTCTCGGGTGTGTTGGTTTCCTCACGATGTTTTCCTTCACTGAAAAGCAGTGATAATTAATTTATAATACGCACATGAATCAGTGGTGCGTGCCTGGGTTTGAACCTCGGACCTCCCGATCGAGATGGCAAGTTTCAACCATTAGGCTATCACTGCTCTGAAGAAAAAGTATCTATATTTAATATACACGTGAACGTATACGTGAAGCGAAAACTTGGGTTCGGATTTTAAGACACTTGCCGCGGACTGAGGAGTATGAAAATTTGCACGGTTATAGTTTATGAAGAGAAGGAACACGCAATGCTAATATTTTTTTCAAGTAAATGCATAAAACACACATAAAATCAACTAAAACATAAATTACACACACTATATATAATTATAACAAACGAAATAAACAGTAATGTCATCTATAAAAACATGTAACGTCAAAAATGTCAGCAGTATTTGTCAATATATCTACCCGTTAATGCTTTTAAGTGCAGCTTAGTGAATTAAACCTCTTTAATATAACTTGTAAATTAATACAATATAATTGAATTTGAGAAATATTCGTGCTACTTTGGACAATGTCAAGTTTAGTTTTGAGTTGAATTGCGGTGACGGGTGACGAGTTTATTTTATGGGAAGTCGGTGAAAGATTAACAAAAATTGTGGTAGTTGCACTACAGTACGCGATCCTTGTTAACTTTAATGCACTTAATCTTATTTACAAGAATAAATTGCATTTACGTTTTTTACAAAAAACGTATCCGGTTTACGAACCATATTTATATTTCATTGCAATAACAATAAGGTGAACTATGGATTTAAAAAACACAAATAAATGAGTCAGGTCTCAAAACTATTATTTTGTAGTTTCTACTACGAACCCAGAAAGTAATCCCGGGCCACATCGGGCCGGGCCCGGCCGCCGGCGTCTGGCGGCCGCCGCGCGCACCGTCCTTTAACCGTGCGCGAATATTAATAGACGATTTGTTCTTATGCCAATGGTTCAATTGCTCGATAAAGTGGCTTTAATGTATAATTATGTGAATGGATTGCTATATAAACATTCTATTCCATTCTTTGTTTAGTTACATTATAGGGTTTTGGCTACCGCGATCCGGTCGCTTGTAAGTGATAACCATCCAAGCGGCAAGGTGGCGCTCGACGACTGCGCGTGGCAATTCAGTACGCCTTTAGGCATTAGGTGCCCAATTATTAGTTGAAGCTAAAGTTGTAATATCCAATGTCTTCAACACAAACATTATTGATTTCGGATACAGTGTATCACGACCACGTTACACATCGATGTGCCGCTCCCGCGCCCGCCTCCTCGCGCGCTCCGCGCGTGGACCGTGCGCCGCGGCCCGTGACCTTGGCCTCCCTGCGAGTAACAATCGCTATCTATTTTTAGTCCTCATTTAAATTACATATTATTACTCCTATTACGCTACTATCCAATTAAGTAACGAACGGCTAATCGTGGAGCTTCGACGGCAGAAATAATTTGTGAACGGATCGAGAGTATAATTATAGCGGCGCGTGTTGCACTGCGGGCTTTCCGGATCGTTAGCGAGTTTATAACTTTCATTCATACGAAATGCGTCGATTTCACATTAGCGAAGTGACTAGCGATCTCCGATCTCTTCTTCCTTTATGCCTGCGTCTTTGTCTTGAAGTCGCGGTGTGTCATTTTTAGATGGCCTTCTGTTTGTTTTTAGACAAGTAGCTCTGATATTTTTCGAGATAGATGGTCGTGATCCACTTTAATAACTTCGGAACGTGCTTAAACTATGACTTATGGATCAGTCCGATTTCAATGGAAATGTTTCGTTTAGTGCCGAAGTACTCGTAGTGTGTAGTGTAGTGTATGTAGTGACGTAGAGCGTTAGAATGCGCCAATTCTGTAAGTTGAGTCCGTGCGGAATCATTTCGTCACGTGCTTATTTGAATTCGAACTGAAAGGTCACGAATTCATCTAGTTGACGTTGATGTAAACTCGAAGCGGAATGCCAAGGGTTACCCTTCCAATATTGTATATCACAATACAATATTGTAATCCTAGTCTCAATATTCATTGACGATTGCCTGATTTACATTGTCTATAAATATTAACTACATATAATATTCTCAGTACTAGACTACTGGCCATTCAGGCGTGCACTGTCATTATACGAGTAATGGTTTTAAATGTAGGATAAATAGAATTAAGATGTAGAGTGAAATTTTTTGTTCCGTGTTCCGTTTATTTATTTAACGATAAGTGGGCTGTCTGATACTGTTGATTACAACTACTATCGCATGAATGAATCTTCATTGGAAAATTGACTATATTTTAACAATTTATTTTATATTTGGTTTTGGACTTGCAGCACAAATTTTAAATTTATTATCTTTAATAAGAATAAGCTAATATCCTAAAATATCCTGATTTTATTAAATTAATCATATTTTCGTCGGAACCGTTCGGGCGGCGGGCCCGAAATCACGTCTTTCAACAAGTCGGGGTAAATGATATGGCAGTAGAGAGCGCTAAGACAGTAAATAAATGTAGACGTTTGTATTTATGTGATTTCTAACGCGTTTACACGTAGATAAGTATTGTTGGAATCATGGATAACACAACTTTATTGACTGTGTATCTCTAGGCAATAAATACCATACCGTATGCAATGTATAAATGTAATACATTTTATTATATTGTTGTCCCGACGGAGGGCTGGAGCACGGCTAAGCTACAACAATGCAAACTGGTGGATGAACACTCTATTAATACCTGTAAAGTAAGTAAATATCCAATAGATATTAATAATTAACCTATAATGAGCTATCGAAAGTGAATGTTGTCTTTAACAGACTTTCGTAAAGTTAAAAGTTTTAGTTCTTTACGGTTAATCTTACCAAATATTTATTAGAATCCTATGCTATAGCTTCCGATTAAACTAAAAACTACCACAAGACGTGGGCGGAGACGCGCACATTATTTTCAATAACAAAAACCGTGATAGGAAATGATAAGAGACTCGAGTGAAAATGGCTAGAGAATAGCAATGCGACAGAGATGCGTCACGAGGCTGAAATAAAAATAGCGCAATGAAAATTGTTATCAACGAGCGTCGCCCACGGCCGCCCTGCCCTGGACTGCAAGCACAGGGAATTATCAAAACACCGCGATCGTTTTGACCATGCTCTGCTTTTTGATATTTAATGATACTAGTCACCCGTCGCATCGGTCGAAATTTTGTAAGTTAAATTAAAAAACTAAACTTCATATTGTCCAAAGTAGTACGAATATTGTAAATTTACGAAATTGAAATAAAATGAAATTTTCAAGTAATTTTGAACGCACCCGTTAAATATAAAACGAGGTTTAATTATAAGCTAAGCCGAATTTAAAAACATTATCGGGTATTTTGACAAAGACACTGGCATTTCTGACGTTACGTGTTTTCATAGTAAGACATTGAACGTTCTATTTCGTTTATTATTTATGTGTTTGTGACAAATGCACGGTAGTATGTGTAAAGTGTTTTTAGTTGATTTTACGTATGATATATGCATCAGATGAAAAAAATATTAACAATCTGCACTCCTTATCTACATCCCTATAACCGTGCAAAATTTCATACTATTACGTCCGCGGCATATTACTTAAAAATGCGTCACAAGTTTTTGCTTCACGTATTAATATAATAATGATCAAAACGAGTCAAAGTGCATGTACTATTTGAATAATTTGAATTATGTCGATAAATGCCGGTGACGCAGCGAGGTTGTGACCTGTCACCTTTGCAGGAGAACATGTTCCGATCCACACGTGGCCCGCAAACGCTAGCGGCGTGGGTGTTTAATTCCTGGAAATTGTTTAACAGTTCCACTGCAGTTTACATTAAAGTATAAAATTTAAATGGCCTATTTGCGTATAGGCTATAATAATATTGCGCTATTTGCATATCTAATAAATAATAAATAAACAAGAAATAAAAGAGCTTTGGGATCAGCGATAGATACATACAAAGATCTTTAGAGTCTCGTCTGAACTATATGTATGCAGGAATTGATAAGAACTGAAATGTCTTTATTTTGTATAGGCCTACCGGGGTACTTACAAATTGTCCGTTACAATTGTTTTTTTAGACTGCCATCGGATCGGAACAGGACTTCAACTGAGTAGATCCAGCGAGACACTGCGGCATACTTTAATATATTAAATACCATGTTTTTTACATAGTAATAAAAGTTAATTACGATACAATATATAGGTATATTAATAATAAATGTAGATGTTTATTAACTTGTTCAGTTTTATATCTTGGTCTATTTAACCGCCTAAAACCTGCGATGACGGATTTCGTTCTGAAACTAGAACACGGTTCCTTTATTATATATGTGTATATGTATAGCAAGCGGTACCTGCCTCCCATGGATATCTACAAGCAACTTCATACAGAACAAAGGTACTATCTAAAGTCAATTACAGATGCGATGTTACCTCAAGATGCTCGTCTCTCATCAGTGAGCCGCAACTACACTTTTCCACGAAACGAAAGAACTGCTTCATGCTAGAAATAGGTGTGGCACCTCCCTAACCATATACGTACTACCTTTCATAGAAGTAGTAAACGACTATACAATCCGTTTGCCATTAGGTAATAGCAAATGGCCACTTACTTCCATGGATGTCTGCAATCAACCTTGGATAACATTAGAGTGCTCGAGCGCGTCCTCAGATGCGCTTTTTCCCCTGAGGACTAAGTCGGAATATATTCGATCGCTTTACTTAGCATAATCTTCAAATTAAAACACAGCAGCACTGAACACTACAGTTTTGAGGTACAAATGCATTAAGTTACAATCGGTATGCGGTAGTATTTTCGAAATGGAACCGCGAAGTAGGTATGTGGCTTTTTAATGGATTGATTTACATACTTTTATTTAAGCATTTTTGTTACTGTGTTGGTATAGTTATTCGCTTCAAATCTTTCCGACTAAGTACCTACATTCTATATGCGCCTACTTTAAAACTACGTAGTACAAACAATATTGCAATATATATGTTAAAACAATACTGAAAAACTTAAGCTGATTGCCGGGTACAACTCTTACGCCGCTTTTCTACATGTAGATGACAAGTTTCTAATAGATTCCATATGAGTCTGTAGCATCATACGTATAGTTTCAGTAGATAATTCGTTTAATTCCTCTTAACAGATAGAAACCATCATAAAGGACGCTCGTTCACTTCAGCTTGCGTCTATTTTTATGTAAACTATAAATATATGTTAGAGATAACCAACTCAGTATACAATCTCCTTCGTTTTATTAGAATATCCAGGCCGCACGACATCAGTTGTCAATGGCAACAATTGGCTATTGGTTGTTTTGTCAAGACTTCTTTTGATGAGGATAAAATAAAAATATTAACATGTCGGACGACAATTGTCGCGACTATTCGGATGACTATCATTTGGAATCTCCGACATATATATAAATATTCACTTATCATTACTCGTAGGATGGCGTCCACTTGTTTAACATTCAGGTCAACAGAAAAACTCGAGAGTATTATGTTTCCTATTAACAAGAGACGTTCCCGACTTCCTTAACATTCGTAAAATTATGTTTATTTACTCAATAAGGAAAATTCATAGGTAATGCTGATGACACAATGAGGAAAATTCAGCAACGGTAGTCGCTCTGGTCTTACTTCATAGGCAGGCAAAGCGTGCCTTCCCTACTCTGATATAATTGCTCATGTCACATGATGCGTTTATGATAACTTGGCTGTTGTTTGACTTACTAATTTGGCTGACTAATTTTCATTTTAGACTTGGTCATTTTGTTTAGACAGAAGTCGGGAACCCTTTAATTAGTCTATTATTATAATATTTATAACCATACAAAGATAAGCGCAAAAATGTGTGCGTAGAAGTTGCTTAAAAGTGAATTTATCTTATGTTAAAGCTTTCTAGAATGTATATTTCATTTTACCATTAAAGTATGTAGTGTAATGTTGAGTTTATTAGAGAACCTATGAGTTAAACTTATGTAATAATAATGTAAAAAATATATGTATAATGTATAGTCTTAAAAAGTCATTTAAAAGTCGAATTAAACGTTTGATCAGATACTCTCGCATTTGATCATATCCGCTTCGGGGCGGAGAGAGCTTGGCATGTTATAATAACATGCGTTAATTGTGTTTTGTGCTGCGTATATATAATTCGAATCTGAACGGTTTCCGTAGCACTCCTAAAGTAGGTACTATTGCTACAAACATAAGATTAATAGTATTAAGTCGTCGTGTGCCTGCACACTGGAATATTTTGTGTCGGAGTCGCTCAACTTTAGCCTGACTCTAGATTCCTGACTAGTAATCTGGGCCTCAACTTTGTTTCCGGACATCCGGTCTTAGTCCCGACTCGGACGATTCTAGGTCACCCGTCTGTAAGCTAAATGATTCCGCGTTCCAATTTGCTTAAACTCTACTACTAACTCTACTTACTCTACCAGAACTCAATTAGTTAATAGGCATTGTTTATTTTAATCAAATTTATTATTTACAATACTGACAATGTTAAATACATAATGTCAACGATGTCACATGTCTATGTCAAAAAACGCGTTATTGCCTTTTAAATATAGCTTAGTCTATTCAATGTCACTTGTCTTATTCGTTTCTCTGTTTTTCAGATAACTTGAGAACTGTCCCATTCCTATAATGGATGCCAATTCTTGGAACAAATGCCCTTATTTATTTATTGGATTACTAACGCAAGAATCAGCAGATACAATCTTTAAATACAGAATGTCATATGTGGTCTATAGCTAACTGAGTTCACAATTACAAGTAATCATAACATGCAATAGTAATTTGCCTATGCCTTAATTTGTTACATTACAAAATTATACTATATTTACTTTTAGGGCCGGCGCACATATGACGGAGCGCAGCGCAGCGCAGCGCAGCGCATGCCCGCGAAATTTTCTTAACGAATCACACACTAGCCGAAATTCGCGCTAATTACTGGGAGAATGCGCGCGGATGCGCGCGAATGCGCGCGGATGCGCGAGCATGCGCTTCCATGCTCCTCAGAAATAAATTGCTGTTATTTAATTTTGGATATTATTTCTAAAGGGACAATGACGATAATAGTTTGACAGCAAAAAATGCGCTGCGCTGCGCTCCGTCATATGAGTGCCGGCCCTTACACCTGCAAAGTTTTTTTTAATTTTCAACAGTTCTTACTAAATTTAAATTTAACATTTTTATTGTTTACTATTTACTAACATTTAATTGTTTACTAAATTACTAATTGTAACTCTTATCTCTTATCAGAAGTAGGGTCCAGAATAATTGTTTAGATTTCTAGCGCGGAACACAGCGCGCAGGACAGTTAAATAGCTTACTGAATGACTATCTAGTAACTTTTAGTTATACGCCGTGGAAAAACCATAATAAATCATTCCACCAGAGCACGTGATGTGCAAACATGTTCTGGCCAAATCTTAGGAAAACTCAATCGTCGATTGTTTTGACTTGATTTGTTTTAACACGACAAATATAATATGTTCAAATTGTAAACTATTCATTCTAATTGATAAATATCAGTGGGAAGTGTTTTTTTGATTTTAATTAGTGTCGAATCTCGGCGAGTGCGAAGGGTAACTATTTACATGATTACCCATACGAACCTTTCTGGAGTGTTCGTAGTTGTACAATATAATCGCTCCCGTGCAGACGCTCTCTGCGGATTTCGTTTTACAGTTATATAATTAATATATAAGCTCATCCCCGCGGCTCCGCTCGCTTCGCTTACATTTACTTTAGTAAAGAATACCCCATGTGCTAATTCAGGTTATAAACTGTGTGCCAAATTTTAGCGAAATGCGATCTTTAGTTTTTGCGTAAAAGAGTAATAATTACATTCATTCTCACAAATTTTAAAATTTATAATATCAGTTATTGTTATTAGCAATAATTTGTGTAAATATTTTTGTACTTTCTATTATATGGCAGTTTGTACCCGGTATCTTTTAAGACTCAGATTACGTTTTAGAATATAAGCAAAGCTACAGCTTTTGATAATAATATTAATAATCGCCCCCTACCAGGAGGACCGATGACCTGAAGAAGACAGCGGGAAACCGTTGGATTCAGAGGGCACAGGACCAGTTGGAGTGGCGCCATTTAGGGGAGGCCTACGTCCAGCAGTGGACAACAAAGGGCTCATGGATGGATGGATACTGCCACCGTTATTAATAGCAAACGTGTAGGTTGTCAATATGTTGTAATTGATGTAGTATTTACGAGTCCCTATATCCTTATACGTATTATTTGATTAACATTCTCATTAAATTGACATGAAGATGATGATTATCTACATTAATGGCATATACGACTGTTAAGGTATAAAAATATTTTAAAGAATAAACGTACTATATATTGTCATATTTTACTTACAAAATTGTATTAAAATGTATGAACCAATATAAATTGTATTTTACTGGTTCTCGATATTAAAGCGGTAAAATTTTGGCGAACACTCGAATTCGCAGTTTTTATGTAGGACTGTGTACCTACATAGTGATGTGCACTTTTATTGAATAGTGCGCGGCGCGAGGACATCTGGAAGTGAACGCTTCGTGTGGACCGTTCGCACTGCTTCCATAACCTGTCATGTTTCCTTATGCAATACCTACCGTTACTCACAGGAAACGATTTAAACATTATCCTATTATATTGGGATTGGTTCCGAAGATTCTTCACGTAGGTTAATTATTTGCTTGTTGATATATTTTGGTTTACTTCGTGACTGAGACACAAGCATCTTTAGGAGCGGCGCTCCGGGGTGTCCCAGTTAGCTACGCCATTTAGCTCCGGAGAAATCTCGTCTACAGCTTGGATTCCTTAACATTACGATAATAAAGTTTTATGGTAAGTATTACGTACCTATGTATAATGTAGGTACATAATATCTGCCTTAAAACTTATTACGAAAATATTGCGTAATATGAATTTAAGTTAATTTGTTTATCGACCGGACCTGTTGATGACGCGAGGGAAGACATACAGACGTGTAAGTTTCCTCACTGTTTTATTTTTCTTTCCATGCCCTATGTCCTATATCCGAACAAGTCTCTCACAACCTAGATAAACCTGAAATATACTCACATCATGCGGCCCCATTGCCTGTATAATATTAAATACTACTATTAGCCGCTTCTGAAAATTGTTAAATAAATGTGATAAATGTTTAAAATTTAAACGAAATAAGCTAGTTTATATACTTAAGACACTCATATTAATTTATATGTGCAGGAGCTATTGATTGCCGGTTTATGAGCGCGGCGTGTCCGGTTGTTCCCAGCGACATGACATCGGTACTCAATAAGATTTATAATCATATGTTATGATGTAATTAAAATATCGTGGCGAGAATCGCGTAGTTATCTCGAAGAAGATAAATAGCGGAAGATAAATATGCTCCTCCGTGTGACTTTAGCTATTAACGCGTGACACATTGACGGGTATCGGATGCACCGCAGCGGCCCGCGCCGCCGCCCAAACAGTCCTACACGAACCGGAGTCGCAAACACAAATAAATATTAAACACAAATAGTTCACAAAAATAGAGAGAGAATGTGAATAACTGACACAGTTTCGAATGTGACTTCGCGACTGAGATTAATTTTATTGAGCGCGTCAGCGAGCGCGCGACGTCGCCCTGCCGCGCGGCTTGCGAACACTCGTTGCCTGGCCCGAGAACACTGGAAAGGGTTCGCTCGTGATCGCGCTACGCTCATTGTTTACATCCACTCTCACTTTGTTTTATAAATAACTCACTATTATATCAATTATAAGGTAATATGTAATCAAAGACATTAAAACAGTAGACCGATTTTCATGACTTCATTAATTTTACGACATCTTAATAAAATATATCGGGGCCGCGGTCGTCGGCAAGCAGGAATGCTATTGCTCGTTCCGGTGGGATCCCCGTCAAGAATTTCGCTGATGCTGTCGGGAGAGACTCGTGACCTGCCTAAAATGTGAATCATGTGATTTGTTTGGCACCAACGTTGGCTCCAAAGGCGCGTCAGCGTTAACCAGTTATTTCTGCCGCCCGGATTACGCTTGGCAACATAAAAGATTTGTGGTTTTGTGCGGTGCGGATTGCACCGTTAGGGCCCGCCGCTCGCCGGTGCGCGGCGGTGGACGGCGGACGAGCGGGCGTTGCAGCGGGCGAGCGGGTCCGGAGCGGGCCGCAGCGCCGGCCGCGCCTACGCGCCTCTTCAACGTAGTCCGGTGACAAATCACAACATCGTCGCCAACGTAAATAATAGCCTCCTTTAAATGTTTTTCAGGGTGATGATTTTTAAATACTTTAGAGGAGTCGTGAAGGCATATCGTATGAAAAATTTAGAGTTGACACTATGTAAGTTTCTTGTAAATAACGGTTAATAATTTGATTTAATAATGACCAGAGAAAAAATTATAGAAAAGTTTTTAACGAATTTTTTTATAAAATTCTCTTGAGTGTTAATAGGAGCCGTAGTTCTAGATTGAACTTAAGATCGGCTTTGAAACGTAGCGCGTTTGAGCTTGTATTGCTTAGCGCCTTTCTCCGGTAGGTATGTACAGGTATAAGACTTGCCACGTATTTCAGCCAAGGTGAGGTTGCTCTATATTCGTGCAAGAACGGCAAGGAATTTCTACTGTCATTTTTGCTACTCTAACGAGCCTGTTTTTAAAAAAATGTAATGTAGAAAACTTTATTATGTAAAGTTGTTTTTTCTGCAATCTGAGAGCACGGCAGTGCCCCCGCCAAGTCGAGCAAAAAACCGGCAGGGCCGTACCAAACTTTTCTCGAAGCAACTCGGGCCCCTTTGAACCCTCCATAACTTCGTTCTGGATAAAAGTAGAAGCCCAAATTATTAACACCCAAGAAGGTATTGTATAAACACGGTATATTTCAAATTTTATTCAATTTTAACCAGTACTTTAAGAATTATAACAAGTCATAGTTCCTTAATTTTGTCCCTCACTTACTCATTCACTGACTGATCATCAAAAATCTAAGGCACTTCTAGCAGACATAGAAGCTTCAAATTTAGAATACAATAAGTGTTTAGTAAATGAATAGAGGAAAAACTGAAATATTTTCCAATTTCCACCCAGTTTTCTGGATACATCATCAAAATATATAGGATTATAAAGTTACATTTGTAGTCAATTAATCAGTGTACCTACCCATTTTTAGCGTGAAGCAGTTCTTGCGTTTCGATGAAAGGGTGTGGTTGGCGGCACAATTTTATATATCTTAGTGCTCGGGAGTAGCAAAGTATCTGTGATTATCTAATTTGAAAACTTCTTCTAATGACCATTTCAATATTAAAAATCTTTAACGTTTTAGATAAAAAAAAAATGACTTAGTAAGGTCCCTTAAGTAGGGACTGAATAAATGAATAACCGACTATATGGATCCCACAACTGTTTTCGGTAGAAGAATTGAGTTGCGAGACTTGGATTTTTGATAAGTATTGTTTTTTTATGGGATTTATATTTACCAGGCTAGCCTCATGGTGTCATGGTGGCAAAATGGAATGATCATTATGCGCCTGCATTGGCTTTCATCCAAGAATGAGAGATATTTCAATTATTCAATATCGAATAGTTGAGGAAGATAGAGACTGTTGTCACTTGATTGTCATTGGTAAAATGTATGATTAAAGAGTAACTAGCAGACCACTGCGACTTTGTTCGGCGAACTTCCATTAGATTTTTAAGGTCCACTATTGGACATCCCCCGTTTTGTCAACAGACATCAATATGTCGTCAACCCATTATTGTTCCACTGCTGGGCACGGGTCTTCTCTCAGAATGAGAGAGTTCAGGCCATAGTCCACCGCGCTGGCCAAGTGCGAATTGGTGGACTAGTGCGAATTGGTGGACTTCAATATATTAAACCCCAAAGCCAAGTAGTAAGTTTAATTGAGCTTGCATCAAATTGGGCTTACAAAAACACTTTCAACCTCTATTTTATGAACGACAAATACCTACTATGTTTTAATAAGTTAGTTCATACAAACCTGCTCCCCAATTTTTTTCCAATCTCCAATTACTCAAGCGCTACTACCCAATGGATAGTTAGCATAAAGTTCGGTTTATAAGATAACTAAAGTATTAATTAGCATATACTAGTAATGTCATACTAATTTTTCTTATTTTTGGTATCGCCTGGAGAAGATAGATTTCTTCGTGACTTGGTTATATTAAATGTTATAGATTGGTTATTTTAGAATATAAAAGAATTTATACAAAGCGTCTTATGAGCGGGCGGATCCCATTCATCTAAATTTAGTAAATAAAATTAGCGTGCTCAAATTATACCAATAACATGTCTTCTTATTGCTTTTCCCAATAAATGATACACATTGGTATACATTATGTACCCACGAGACTTAGCGTTGTGTAGTTTTTTAGATATCATACTATCATACTTTTCATACTAATATTATAAAGGCGATAGTTTGTGAGTATGTTTGTTACTTCTTCACGTCTAAACGGTTCGAGCGTTTTTCATAAAATTTGGTGGGGAGTTAGCTGATACTTTGTATTAACATATAGGGTACTTTTTACTATGGAAAAATATTTTATTTCCACGGGATAATCGATTTTTGCTAACGCGGGCGAAGCTCCGGGATTCAACTAGTTCACGATATGTTAGAGGTAAAATTCGTCCCTGTAATTGCGGAATCAAAATAGGGCTGCAGTATCCATTGCCTGTCTTGAGAGGTGACTAGAAGGGGCTTTCGGGGTTGCAGGCTGCTAGAGTGGGAGCTCGAACCGTTCGGTCAAGCGATCCCGGAAGGACGGCGGTATGTGTAGTCGTATATCGTTCGTCGTAAAGACCAGACGGCGCGGTGGGCGCAACCGTTTACCTGGGAGGAGCTCGATGGGGGAACGCGATCATAGAACTCCAATTGCGTTCCTTTGGAGATCCTGGAGTTCTCATTGTAGCACTGAGGACGGCTACTATTTAGTGCGGTTAACATCCTACATAACCCTGCGTCGCTCCTTTGAAGATTTGCCTCTCGAAAACGAAAAAAAAAGAAAACAAAAAAAAGTGAATATGATACAAGTTTGACACAAACGATGATGTCAGATCGTTTCGGTCTTTCAACGTTAAGAGTTGGTTAATCTTATGATTTAACGTAGTTCCCGTTTTTACAGTTTCAACATAATCATATTCTATCTGCATACTAACTGAACCAATCGAGCGAGTAAACTGGGTATTCCTAGCTTTATTACTGCTTGATAAAGTTTTTGTAACAGGAATACGTAAGGCTTACGAGGTCAAGCTGCGGAGACGATTTCAACTAATCTTATTTGAATTAATTAACGAAAGCGCCGCGTAATGGTCATCAACAAAATTGACAATTACCGGTGGCCTTCGTCCGCCATACTGACTTGTCCTTTTACCTCTAATTAGGATCTTATCCGTCTCAAGTAAAAAGGTCCGTTTGCCAAACTTCCGAGAGACGGCGAACTGGGGAACGCGACTCATGTCACTTTGTTTTGAAATAAAGTTCCTTCCTAGAGATTATAACGTTATGTATTGTGGAAAACACTTTATGTCACGTCACATCATTTCAACACTGCGCAATCTTGTTCTAGGTCTAAGCAATACCTGGAACGAAAACAGGTGACCTGTTATTTTGAAGTGGCGACCGTCAATCGCTCAGAAGCGTTTGCCGGGCGCCGGGCGTGTCGAAGTGTCGATTCCTGGCGCCTCACACACGCTTTCAAACGGTTTGCGGAGCTTGCCGGCTCGAAAATTATTCACGACATTCTTTAGTGTCGCGGCCGAGTTAGTACTTACTCTGACTTAATCTGGCTTTGTGTACTTCATACATTACCATACCACTATTTTTTTTTAACAAAAATATATTGCAAAATATATTACGAATATTAGGGAAACCGAAAAGTGAACCAAATATTATTTATGTATATTTTCCTGGCGTGTAAAATTTCCTTTGGTGTAATTTTAGTAGAAAATCGAATGCTGCAGCGTGTTCCCGTGTCGACAATGCAGTCGAATGGATGTCGCGTTTCAGTCGAATCCAATTTATTATGTGCGCTTCACTATCTCTCATTTATACACATACATTCGTATTTTCGTATATTTAAATGTTTTTCTTAGTTCACGCCTGAAAATATTCTATATCAGGAAGTCCACCTAGTCGTGTACCAAGTAGGTACGCAATCGTGATATATTAAAAAGGTCAATGAGTTCAGTTATTTAGGACATATAGTTACCGCTGAGCTATGATGGTTTTAAGCAATGAATTGAAAGGGAAGCTAAGGGAATGGATTGAAAGGGAACGAAGAGTATTATCAGTGAAGCTAAGACCTTGGCTCGAGGGTTTACTTGTTCCTGGTTAAGGTCATAATAACTTTATTGAGCCCATATTCCACATTTTTAGACGAGCGGCCTTTGGATCAACTTTACTTAAAATGCCAACTATGCTTCAATATAGCAATGGTTTCAAAATGCTGATGGAGCTATCAAGGTACCGGAGTGCATCAGGAATGTTTGCATCAACGCTTGGTAGTTGCTCTACACTACAATACATAAGCGATGCAGCTTTCTGATGCACCGTATTCGAGTAAAAAAAAATGTCCGGCAAAAATCATGCTCAATTTCCTATACAAAATAAAAAACCCAAAAACGTTTTCAAAATGCTCGTTCGGTTTCATGAACGTTCATTATTCTCAGAGTTATTTTTTGTTAAAGTTAAAAAGTACTTTTATGCATGTTAAAAAGTACTTTTTTGTATGACGATAACTCCATGGCAAATCATCGTATAAACTTTCTAAATACGTCGAATTAAAGCACATTAAATTTCCTAAAAAAGCTTTAAGAAGAACCGATGAAAAAAAAATTGACCTTTAGACCTGTACACCTTTTTTTAGGCGAGAAATATTTGCAAATATTTTGTTTTGGTAGTTTTCTTAGGATTTCTCTACGCCCAAGTATGATTTTTCTTTTTATGGTTAAACCTGAAACGTAGACACTTGGAGCTACAATTTGCATTATTTATTTGTGCTGTGCGATCATATTACTCGGAGTTACATCTTGTTGTAAATCATGGAAAAATCAGATTTTTCGTTATATCCCTTAATTTTTGACTAGTGTATGATTTACTGCTTATTCGTTAAAAAATGTAAATAAGGTAAAATAAGTTTACTAATTAACACTTGAAGTGAATAAACCTTATGAATATTATGAATGAATATGTGAAAGTAGGTATCGATGGATGTGTATCTGTTTCTCCCGCGATACTCATTACTGCGGTACGAGCAGATGTAACCGAAACAGCCGAAGCCACGGGAAAGCCTAGTATCAATATAAACCCGTCTTCGCAACTTAACGTTTTCAACGCGTGCATGTGATCCAATGGAAAAAACCCGGTGGAATTTTGGTGCTTCAAATATTTTTCAATTTGACTGAAACTGACTTTCAACTACGTATATTGTGTTAAATTTTTCTGTTTCTATTTTGCTTTATAGTTCTTTATGATGTGCCATGTGCTTTTTTGTTGTTTAAAATCGTTGTTTATTTGTTTCGCTTTATTCTAAATTTGTGTTTGGGCTCAGAATCTGTCATTGGTTTTTCAAACGCACCGATGCCATATCGGATCGAGCCGTTGGCACATATGGTGCTGTGCTGTGCCGTGGCAACGGGCTGACGAGGGTGTCGGAAGGTACCTGGTATAACTATTCAGAAACAGGGCCAACATTTATTTTATGAAATTAAAACTAAAGCTAATAGTATAAGCGTTATTGTCTGATCGAAGACGCTGGCAGTACAAACTGAATAATATTTACTCAGTGGAATTAAATCGCGAAACTATACTACACTCGAAACAGTGCTTCTAGAATATTATCCGATATTCGAAATATCAAATACGTAGACGCCGGCGATCCCATGTATATGAGACAAATCTCCAGCGCCGCAGGGGACAGATTCAACAAAGGTTGCCAAATTACATTTTACTTAATTTCTACGCTATTCAGGGAACGAGTAGTTATCGTAATTTTCCTGTGATTATTTTGTTTGTGTCTCGTTACTTGCCCTCAATAACGAATTTGGCTGCAGTTCGTACACAGACGGGGGGAAATATTAGAAGATCTATCCATTACGAGATAAAATGTAGAGAATGTAGAGTCGTAATGTAGAGCCCTCGTCTTGGTGTTGTTGTATTTCGATTTCTTAATTTCAGATTACAGTTCGGCCTAATGCGATGTTTCGTGCTCTCGGGTGTGCCTCTGCATATCAAACGGTTGGGGTAGGTGTATCAGGTAAAGACATGGCGCTCGCGCCTATATAATTAAAACAAATATATGCTATTTATAGTATAAATTGCCAAAGTATGTATGAATGTGTATTTGTTAATCTTTTGTAAAAAAACCTTCTGGTGGGATTTCGCTGAAATTTTGCTCGCACATAGTTTATGACCTAGATTACTCATTAGTAGTGGACGTCACCAGGTTCGCAGGTGGTAGAACCAGTATAGTTCGACCAAGGAAGTACCACCGCCACACCTATTACCAGCGTGTAGCAGTTCTTGCGTTTCGATGGACGGGTGGTTGCCGGCACACTTTTATATGAGGTGACCATCTTAGTCCACGGGAGTAGCAACGCATCTGTGATTGACTTCACACAGAATCCATGTTCTACTTGAAGTTGTTTACAGATGTCTATGGGCGGCAGTGACCACTTACCATCAGGTGGACTGCATGCTCGTTTGCTATTTCGATCAGATAAAAAAAACCGAAGCGCGCGAGGCTGCGGCAGTATTGTAATGAGGGACAGAGAGACAGAAATGGGAAACTAACATGACTGGATACTTTGTTAGCGCGTTTAGCACTTTGTAATATTTTTTTCTATTTCAATTATATTCCATTATTGTAGTCCTTGTTTTTCATGTTTTGATAACGTTTACCGCCCATCGAGCATCTTATGTGTTAATGTAGGTCACAAGCTATGTCTGCCAAGATCCAGCGATATCCGAACTGTTGTGTCCGAGTTGTCGTGTAGGAGTAACAAACAAAAATACATACTTACAAACTTTGGCATTTACAGCATTAATAAGGTACATGTTATGATATTACCACCCCATATGAGTATTTATTACCTACTCGTATAATTATGTCGATGCTAATTGCATGGCTGAAGGGGTAACGGCCATAAAACTTTAATAAGACAAATCCATCCACTTACTTTTGCCAAAATCACTTAAGATTTTTGTCAAGCCAAGAATTCAATAGTACAAAATCTTTTCTTAACCAGACTCTTTGTTTTGTCAATTTCCGTGGGAATCTCATTTCTTTTGTTTACTAAATAATATCTATGAATGACAAGAATTTGCATCTTTTTTCAAAACACACCGAAATAATTATAACTGGCTATGATGATATTGAATTGGAAACGGAATTCACTGATTTTCGGTGAACGAAAACATCGTGAGAAACACACAACACACCCCACAGTTCTTAAAAAAAAAAAAACTTAGAGGTGTCCACTAATTGCACTTGGCCCGAGCGGTGTCCTATGGTGTAAAACTCTCACTGTTAGCGAAGACTCGTGCTCAGCAATGGAACAATAATGGGTTGACGAGAGGTGATAATTTTAATCCAGCTATTACATTTAGTGGCATAGTATTAGCTATCGTAGAAGCTGGGGAGTAGATTTGACGATGTTTTGCTTCACTATATGTATAAGAAACTCCCTGCTGTTGAAATATTGTTATCGTTGCGGATCTGTTTGTATAAATAATATTAAGCGAAGTTTAAAGCCGTGGTCCGCGTGGTCTCCTCACCGAACGTAATCAATATGTCAAATGTGATTGAGGCATTGCGGTTAATTATGAAGTTTGCTGAAAATTCCGTAAACGAGAATTTTATGCAGCGCTTTAATATTATAAACATTTTCTTTTTTATCGAGTGTCTTTATTGAAGTACTTTCCGAAACGATTTTTATAGGAGTGTTAAATTTATTATGAAGATTTGAAAGAAGGGCACTGTCAAAATTTAACTAAAGCGAAAATTATGTTGATGATCCTTTGGACCGTAAACATTATTTAGTCGTGCACTCCAATCTATTGAGTACTGGGTTGGTATGTTACCGTCTACCAGATGAAAACCCGCTAACAACCTTCCGGCTCAATGATACCTGACAAATTCAATGTTACCATATTTTGAATTTTATTGTTAACGGAAGAAATTTTCTAGTGATCAAAATTTTTTTTTAATAAATATCACTTGTTGAACTATTCTGAATATTTTAGGACGTATAGTTCAATATTGAATCATATATTCGTATTTGCCTTTTTTAATTATCATTATTTTGATTGACTGACGGCTAATGAGACACAGCCGAAGATACTATATTTACATACTACCTATAAGATACGTTTAAGTTACTATTTATCTAAACTTTCTTGTACGGAGGTGTACGGAGTTACGCACAGAACCACCCAATATGCTAATGTTATCAAGCATGAAAATAGGTATGAATTAGGAATCAATAACCACAAGTGACAGATTACGGAGCAATACTTAATGAGTTCCAGCCAAGCGACGAATGTGTTACACATCGAGTGAAAATACGAAGATACAATTTTTTGCATAATTTCTTTCGGAAAAGATAACTTTATAAACTTATTTTTTTTTATCTAAAAGATCGGTAAATTGGCATCGAAGGCATGAAAAATTTCTGTTAACGACCACTTAAATAAATCGGAGGTTGATTGCGTAATTCCACCAGCTATTACCACTTTATCACAGCTTCGCTTACAAGCAGCGTTTCCTTCGCTGTCTGGCTCCGCGCTCCAATATTTGTGTTTTCTACCTGATTTCAACACTGCTGTAGTTACGTCAGACGTGGTAGAACCAGTGTAGTTCGACCGGGGAGGTACTACCGCCACACCTATTTCTAAAGTGACGCAGTTCTTGCGTTTCGATGGGAAGGTGTGATTACCGATACATTTTTGTATGAGGCGACCATCTTAGTCCTCAGGAGTAGCAACGCATTTATGATCGACTTCAGATAAAACCCTTCTATATGAAATTGTTTACAGATATCCATGGGAAGTATCCACCAATTATTATCAATAGGTGGAGGGCATGCTCGTTTGCTACTTTAATGTTGTAAAAAAAACTTAAAGTTATATTACTGCAACTTACTTTTAAAGTTAAATGGCTGTAAGTGTGCACCAAGAATCCCTGTGTGGTTTGCTTCAGGTATATAATTCGTCGAAGTTAAACGTATTTTTAACGACGGATTGATATCTTAATGTGACTTTTAGAATTGGATTGATTGCCTAACTTCCAAAGTGCGCATAAGTTTCGCGCACCGAGGGAAAACCTGATAAGCCCTCTGCAATATACTAGCACGAAGAGCTATAAGTATATAATTATAAAGTAGGTTAAACACCTTCTTTCCCATTCGAAATGCAATATTACTGTAAAGAGGCTAATATGAATGAACCTGAAGTACTAATAAAATCTGCCTACGCGACCGCTCCGACGTTTTGCTGGCTTCGCGCTGCGCTAGGCCGATTAGACACGGCTGCACGGGGGTATTGTGACCCCTTTGTCACAGCTGAAAACCTTACGGAACAAATGATACAACTATGCGAACGTCATGTCATTTTACATTTTGTTTGTTTCCTCATATATAGTATCCTACCAATATTATATTAGTTGTGCTATATATTGTAGAAAAATAGAACTGTGTTATTTTATCCGATTATTTAAGTCGCTACATTAATGAGTTTCATTGGTAGAATAATAATTACAGGAATAATTGACGGAATACATTTGACATCTACTGTATTATGTAATATTATTGATATATTAGAAAAAAACGAGTACATTTTTGTTTTTCTTTAATATAAATTCAGAGATAGATTACATCTATGTATATGTGTGTAAAGTATATAAACTAAAGAGGCGTGGTGTATCAAAGTATTGATTCTCATTTTAAGTACCCATGTGAAGGTTACTAAGGAGAAGTGCAGAAGATTAACAAAGCGATGAAAGCTCTTGCACTTTTCCAAACAAAAAGTGTGAAAATATTGTAACTCGTACTTAACAGTACTTAAGCCCTTTAATACATATAGACTGCTGTTGTGAATTAGCGCATTGAAAAATAATAACATAAATATATGCCGCTTTATGGACAATATGTGTTACTCATACTAACATTACATACTGACATTAATGTCGCTCATACAGGTAGGTCGTACTCGCCAGTCGTAACTAACTACAAGCAGATTATTGAGTCATTACGGGCTCTCGAGCGCCCCAGCAGTCCTTCATGTGGTAGCGGCTCCACTTCCTAACGAGCTTGCCAAATTTCATACCGAAACTTCCTTCCAAGTGGCCGCTTGTACTTCGTTAAATTAAAACTTGAACCTGTTCATTAGTTCACGAGAAAGGTCTAGTTAAGTGCGTTTATAAAAAAAGATAAAACGTCTGATTAGTTTACTGCGAGAAATTAATATAATTACTTGCAATAGTGTCTGTTTAATTTATTCTCTTAAATGTATTTCATACGTGTAGAAGGGCGCTACATAGTGTCCGTTAACAATTTACTTAATTACTTATGTATAACCCACACCACAAGTTGCAGCCTTCTGATACGGTAGGTGAACAACGGATATATGTAGGTACTTCAGAAAAATAAGTTATGATCAGTCTTTGAATTTTGCATTGAAATTTGCATATTAAAATTTAGAGCGGATTACATACCATGTAATCGCATGTGCCTCGGATTTGCGGGACGAACTAGCCACGCCGACCCATGCTTAGAGGCTGCATGCTAAGCACCGCTTATCCGTACTATGATATATAGAATCCAACAAGAATATAGTCTATTGTGCTATGTATTATAGAAGTGTGATGTTTTACCGGTAATTAAGGTCGCTTTATTAGTTGAATTAGATTGGTAAATTTAGGAATTATTGACGGATAATGGCCGTGTTAAAAATAAAGTATGTGTATAATCCTATATAATAACGAACCTGTTAAAAATTATCATTATAAAAACAAAGCTTAGTCGAGTTCGAATGGTAATTTATTTAGAATGAAATTGAGAGCAGAAATTTGTTCGATTGAAGACGATCATATGTGTGAACTGTCTGTGACTATACCCTTCCACCGAAAACTGCCAGACCCGATTCACTCTAGAAATTGGTGTAAGGGTGTATCTGCCCAGTCGAAACATAAGTTCTGCCACCTTGCGTCATATAAGAGAGACTCTTCATAAGGCAAGTAAAGAAACAGAATACTAGGTTTTAAGCCGTTAAAGAATATTACTTTATTTTCTATTTTGTACGTATAGTCTATCGGTGCGTAACTTATTGTTTATTACCTATGGAGCAGTAATTGTATCGGGCAAATTAGTATTTTAGCGGCGACCGCTATTAGCGGTCAGCGCTGTGTCGATGAATAGGCTGCCACACGATCCAAATACATTAGCTATTTCGATATTTAGATACGATACAGGTACAGTCTTGCTCGCAGGTGCTGGATGCACCAGAATATTATAAGGACCTACCGTTTTAAAATTTAATTCCATGACGACCGCGGTCAGTAAGCTTTCAACGGCATTGAAGACAATTTAAAAAGAATGTATTTTCTGAAATTTTCAAGAAAGTCCGATACACAGTTTCGTTTGAAAGCGGTTGAATAATGCTTCATACAAAAGAGGTCACATTTCCACTTAAAAGTTGTCACTAGTGTACTACAGTTTAAGCTCGGGGATAGAGGTCAGAGATTTCCTTGCAGCGCTAAGTGTCAGACTAGACGCGGCGCGGTTCGAATGGTGCACTATGAAATAAACAGTGAGCGCTCAGAAAGTGTGCACTAAAGATTTTCACGATACGTGTCATGCTGCCGTCGCGAGCACTAATAATAAGACCGGGAGAAACGGTTACCTATGTAAACAATAACTTTTTATTACACAGGCAGCCATAGCGTCTTACTTTTTTGAACACGTTTAAATAGTACTAAGAATACTTTTCACGCAACGGTAATTTTATTCTCCGTTTCGAAATATAATCAGTTAACAAATACCAAGCTATCGAAATAAAACTCTGTTGATTGCTATTAAATCCAACTATAATCTGTCATGCTTAAATGTTGCGTAGCATCTTACGATAGCCGCCTATAGTGAAATGTTCTACAGATATTTGTTGGTCATTTGTTAACCGTTTTTTTAATTTTACAGTGCAGCAGTGACCTGCTGTGATATATTATTTAAGCGTTGAAATATAATGTAACCTATATAAAATATATATAAATTCGTAAATACTGGATCGTTTTGGTAAACAAACGGCGACATGCGGTCACTAGAGCTGTGTAGCGCGTGAAGGAGACAAAGAGTGATTCTTTGCCGCATACAGTTTAAGATTATCTATATCTATACTAATATTATAAAGAGGTAAACTTTGTATTTTTGTATGTTTGTTATGAATTAACTTAAAAACTACTGAGGCGATTTTAAAAATTCTTTCACCGTTAAAATGCTTAATTATTCCTGAGCAACATAGGTTTATTTTATTACTAGAATACATAAGGCCTAGCTAAACCTTCAATAAAGTCAAGGTGTAATAAAATTTGCTTATAATTTTATTTGACCGCATATGCTATAGTCTGCGCGAACCAAGTCGCGTGAGTTCTGCTAGTATCGTTATATTCTTATATCTGCAAGGTTACGAATAATTACGGACACTATGTGGTTACGCTTTTCTTTAATACCGATATACTTGATTAACTTGATGAAATGAATGAGATGCTTGCTATTATTGCCAATATTAATTTTAAGGTATTTTTTTTCCATACAGTACAAAAAAATAATTTTTGCGCCAAGTATATTAAAAAAAACCTAAGCATCGGTAGTTAACATGGCAATTCATTGTACGAATACTTAAAATTAGTATTTGTAGTACGTATTTGTCCTTTAGGTACCACCGCCACACTTAGGTATTTCTAGCGTGAAGCAGTTCCCGATGGAAGGGTGTTGTTGCCGACTCATATGAAGTTACTTATAAATATCCATGGGCTGTAGTTGCCACTTACCATCAGGTGAACTGCATGCCCGTTTGCTACTTTAATCTTTTGATAAAACTCTTGATAAAAAAACATATCTTCAGATATACTGATATGAATTGATGTTATGACGTTAATGAACTTTGGATATAAAAGAGTGATACATATCTTGATTTGAAAAAATATATATCTTTTTTTTCATTTTAGACATGATACATTCTGTTCATCTCTAGTGGTCACTACTCTGTATATGTAGGGCACGAGTATGTAGATCCCCCTCACACGCACACGGCGACCCCAGCGCGCTCCGCCGGCACTCGGAAATAACCGTGATTAATGATTATGTCTTTAATTTATCCCTGAACAGTCAGAGGGCCGCATTTAAACAAGCGCAGCGAATGAGCTGCAAAAATCAATAATAATAAATGATAATAATAATAATTTCTTATTCATAAAAATAGGTACATACACAGCCTCATGAAACAGTATTGTGAATGCATTTCAAACGTGTGTTTTAATAAACTCTGGTGCCCATTGTAAGATCCAACTTGTGTTATGGGCACCAGCGTCCATTATTTGGGATGAGATTAAATGAACATATTTTTCTAATTCAAGGGACATGTTATTTTGACTGAAAAGAGAGACAAATTCTGATTTAGTTTAATTAATAACTTTAATTTATTACGTGACGGCCCACGAACCTCCGCTCGAAATTAGTATACGCTCCGCTTTCTTGTTTAGTTAAGCTACTAGTATAACGTATCAGTTGTGATTACATGATACATTACAAAAAAAGCAATCGTATTATAAAGCATTGGCAGCAGCAATTTCAACATTTAGGTATTAATTTTGATTCCGTGAACGTTATCTGATCCGTGAGGAACGTCGCTGCTGCACTGAGTATTGCAATGTTATTTACCTCCTATGAATTTTAAACTCGCGCCACCCCAGTTAGTCCAAAAGTAAACTCTCTGTCGTCAGTATAAGTGAGGAGTTCATTACAAGGTATCGCTAAACAAATGTCTTTATTGTCAGCGGGCGTTTTGAATACTAATGACATTTTTGGTAGTCTTTGTAGACGTTCGGAATGCTGATAGTATTGAGAACTTCTGCAAAACGCATCAGAATGCTTCTAACATGTCCTGTTGCCAGAGGTCCTTTACCTCGCTAAAATACTGATTATATGTTGTTGTGGAGAATTTCTACACATATTCCTGTACAATATTTAGTATGATTTACGAGAGTTTTAATGTTACTATATAGCCGACTGCGTCAGAATGACGATACTAAATTTTTATTTGTTACGTGATTTTTATAAGCTTTAGAGTTCCCAACAAATGTAAAATGAACAATGTACGATTATATAATGCCGGCGATCTATCTCGGTTTCTGTTTAATCGATTGTTCCCCTGTCCTAACCTTATGTCTGTTTTGTAATTTCCGTTACATAGCAATTGTGTCTGTTTAGATTTTTCTAAGATTTACATTGTATTACCAAGGCTATATCAGTGCGCTCGACATCTCAAGAAACAGTTCAGAAACATCCATAGAACTAAAGCTTTCGTTAATTACCTACTGCACGTCATCACTGCTACAGGTAAGTATTCATTAATATTCATAATTTGGCCAATTACATTATTCTTCAAGAACAGATAACGATAAAAATCTACTCCAGTAGCGACGATGTGCAGGCAACAGGAGCAAGAAGACAAACGAAACCGCTGAATTCAAAATCTACAGGATCAGTGAGACTGGCACATTCGCGAAAGTCTATGTCCAACTGTGGGTGTGGACCATTAAGGCCGACAGATAAATACGAATCTTACTTAATACTTTACAAATCCATGAAGGTGTTGAAGTTCATTAGATATCAAATAACAGAATAAAAAAACGAAAAGTCAAACAGAATAACATACGCTGTTTGGTAAAGAAACGGTAAGTATCAAGCAAATTGCACCGTGGCGTACCTCGCCGGTAATTCTTTTGAATTATCGACAATGTCAATTCTTTTTTCTTGATTGAAGTACACTGAATGAAAAAAGTAATTCTTCAATTTTAAAAAATGATTATAATTTTACTGTGTCATACATTATTTAAAATATCTGTCAGATTTCTAGGCCGTAACAAAATCCTTCGATGTTTTAAAATTTAACAACAAAAAATGCGAGATATTTGTTAAATTAAACCTTGCTATAGTTGATTAGGTTGAAGGAAGCACTCGGGTTGTGGTGATCAGTGAGCGATATCTTAAAATATAGTTTCAACGTGGATCTGGTGGCATGCTGAAGAGTGGCATCTTCTAGCAAGCTTCTGGAAGACAAATGGGGATATAACCATGGCGTTCGATGAGTCACATTTATTATGATAACTGCAGAGTACATCCGGCGTGTGTGGCCAGTTAGTTTGTCAACAGTCAGATGTTACGCTCTTTTCATGGTCATCTTCGTCCCCGATTCTTCCAATTCCATCAATCGACTAAAAGTCTTAAAAAAAATTACCGCACATCTCTGTACATAATCTGTATCTTTTCTTTTATATAATGTTAAATTCTCGCCACTGATTTACAAGCCTTAATTATTTAGTTTTTTTTTGTTATCTTTTTGTATTTGTTAGGTTTGGTTTTGTCTTATTTCTTTTATTTAATGTAACTTAAATTAACAATAACATCTACTCTAACGAATGATGTACGCATTCATAATTGGCATGCACACCAATTTTGTCTAGTGCAAGTTACTATTGTAAATGTCTGTGTGTATTGCTGTCGATGTGTCAAAAATAAAATAAATAAATAAATCCTTAACCCAATGGAAATTGTGAGAAAGTGTGATGATGCAAATGTGAGAAAACAGAAATTAAGAGGACAAAAATAACATACGAACTCTAGAGCGATATTTGGGACCGCATGGGCAGATCAGACATTTGCAGTCACTTCCTGTCGGTCTTTATTTTCGAACATTATTCCTTATACGTGTGATCTATTATATGAGTAAGTCGGTTAATCGGCAGAAGAAATTAGTCACTGACAGATAACCAGTTTTAATACACTATTCAATTTCCATTTTTAGGTAACATGCAGACTAACTATGTAACGTGCCTCTAAGAATATTATAAATGAATTAGAATACAAATACAAATACAAATATCTTTATTCGTGAATATAGGTTATACAGATGTTTGGGTTAAATTTATGGTCAGCTCTATATTCGACCCGTTAGGGTATACAAAATGTTCAAAATTTTAAAGTTAACAATATTTTGAAATTTCAATATCGTATGATTAATTATAATTCAAAATGTCACAATGGTAATAAATTATTATATTATATAATAATTTATTACCATAAATTGTTATATAATAATACGTGAATCTGTTGCAATTATCTAAAACCGAAACAAGTATAATTAAGCTAAGAATAGAGATATGCCTAATGGGGTCATGCGTTAAATGCTTATAATAGATTTAATTCAGATTCCAGTTTACTCCAATTCGGATAGGTGCCATGAGGGTACGCGGAGCCGCCCTCGCGCTGGCTCCGACGTGACTGCGCTTCTCGATTGCGGGGGTTGCCGGCTGCCGGGGAATATTTTGGGCAGCCGCGTTGCGCGGGCGGCAACTAAATTAGAATATAATTAAGCTAAAAATCCTCCGGGAAATTTCAACGAAGCTCCACTGGGTGAAGTTTAATGACACTACAGGTCGGATAAGCGAAGACCTCGAACTTGATAGCCACCTGCCCTCTCACAAACTTATACCACCGATAACTTCTTTCTTTTAATTCACAGCGAATGAACTGTTTAATGTAAGTAAACTTTTATACATATACGTCTTTTCGAATAACAGATTTAATTTACTTTACTTATTTTATTAGCATTTTAGTTTTTTCTAAAACAATAACAACATAACGAGAAAAAGTCGGCGATGACCGTGTAATGAGCGGCGCCGGCTCCGTTAGGAAAGGAGACTGGCAGCCATTAGCCTCGGGCCCGCTGTTGGTTGAGAGTTACCGATATTTAGATTAGCATGAGTAGTTGGTATTGATTAACAACCAATTTTAATCTAAGTAGGTATCAGAACCTTTTTTTGTTCTGCAAGGGGAGACCTACAAAAGGTAGGAGCGACGCAGGAGCTTCACCGTAGGAGCGATGGATTATGTGGGATTCTTACCGCACTAAAACCCCCCGGTGGCCGTCTTCGACGCTGTGATGAAGGCTCAGGTATCTCCAAATGGACGCAACCGGAATCCTCTGTTGCGCCTTCGGGCTCCTCCCGGGTGATTGGCTGGGTCTGCCGTTCCACCTGGTCTTTACGATACTTTTTGAAGTTCTGGTTTTTACGACGGTATGCGACGACGGCTTTTACGGCAGGGTATACCGTACCCCAATTCTGATCCCGGGACTACAGGGACGAGATATCGGAACCCAGGTATCGGAACTTAAACGTGATCATAAAAAATAGTTGCATGTAGGTAAAATTAAATCGCATCTCTCAAATACCTATATTAATTTGATTACACATTTATATTATACCTACGAACAGCACGTGGAAACCAAAATTCAGCAATAATTGAGTATTTCGGGTTATTTGAATTTTAAAGTGACGCATCCTGGAATCGGTATTTATCGGTTTATTCATGCAGTTTGATCGGATGAAATTAGCGGCCGTTACAGATAATTTTATAATTACGGTAAGTATAATAATAAGCCACAGTAATTATCTCTATAAAATACTATATAAATATATAAAATCAAAACCTCGTTAAATCTGGCAGTGACGCATGGTACATAGTTACCTTTCTTTTTTTTTTTAAGTGGGTAATCCTCATGGATACCCAGCCACCCGGGGCGGCAGCTGGGTTATGCCGGACTCTTACCGGCTAAACCCCCACTGTGTTTTCTCCTCGCACCGTACGGCGGGAACACGGGTAAGCTTTCGCAGTCATCCGCGAACCCGCCGGTGCCTGGCCGCTCCCGCAGCCCTTCCTCGCGTGGAGCATAAAGCTCCCCTCCAACAGCAAGGCGCGCCTTACCTCCAAGGCCCCATCCGCAGGGCGACGGTCCAACCCCGAGACCGCCACCCAGGGGCCGTGGGCATGGCAAGCCGACACCCGCAAGGCATCCCTACAGGCATCGACCCCTCACCCAGCGGCGGATCCGTTCTTTGGTTCCGCCGCAAACCACCAAACGGCCGCAGAGGACAGGGAGGACGGCAACGACACACCGCATCTCCTCTTCCTCTGCGGCCCCACCGCCAACGCATCTGACGGTGTGTACATAGTTACCTAAGTCAATCTCACTGCTGGTCATTTTTACATTAGAAGAGATTGCGAGTGTATTGTAAAAAGAAATAAGTAGAACCATAATTTAGATGATATGGAACTCAATGTTTTATCACTGGAGCGACACATGTACGAGTAAAACATAGATTCATTATTGTAAGGCGAAGAGGAAAGAATGTCTAAAATGAAATCCATCTTTTGATGAGTGGCCACTGTTGTTCATAGACATCTGAGATCTACATCCACATAAGATTTTATTCCTACCTCAGGGCTAAGTGGGCACGCTTGGGATATGAATGATTGTATCCATTCATCAATCTTTGAAAGTCCACTGTTCGACGAGCCTTCTGAAGCCGTTTTCTTCAGGTCAGACCAGGTGTCGGAGAGCAGCCTACACTTCTTTTGGTCAGACGTGGTTTCTATTCGAGGACTCTTTTACTCTATTACTTATTGGTTGTTTGTCCTACGAACGATGTGGCCTGTCCATTACCTCTTCAACATACTAACTCTGAGAACTCTGGCGGTAACTCTCGTTTTCCTACGAATTTCATCGTACGAATTCAGTCGCGCAGGTAAATACCAAGCATAGCTCCGTCCATAGCTCGCTGAGCGACTTTGAGCTTACGCACGAGGCTTGTCATGTCATCGGCATATAACTGATGCCAAGGCCTAATTACTTTATAACATCCTAATCAGAATACCGCAGAGCTTAACACTATTATTGGAAAGACAAGTGTGGCAAGTGTCTTTGGAGCTTAACCATAAGAGGTTTAACCACTGTTAAAAGACAACTTGTAACATACACATATAATGTAAACCTGAAGCGGAATTTTCTAGTTGTAAATATTTATAAACTGATAGTAAAACTATTATAGAATTTACAACTAAATCTAAAATCAACCTTTAACGAGAGTAATTATATAGACGACGAGACCTTTCCTAGAAATCATAACAGTAGGTATTTGCTGTGAAGCTCGCCGAAGCTTTATAAAGCAAACACAGGGATTTGGTGCGGGCCGGCGGCAGCTTTATAGAGCAAACACAGTTGTCCCGCGTTGCTCTGCGCACACCGCTCCGTCGCCCGCTGATCACACATGAGCCGTAACGCCACTAACTTCCACACTGCGGTCATCCCTTCGATGCTCAAAAATTAAGCTTCCGTCCCGACACTTTTAATTGTTTTATAATTATGTCATTAAATACAATTACTTTCAACAGATGCAAGACTTTGGACCACTACTTGCTTATCTTATATTTACATCAAATATTTTACATATATGTATTATGTAATCGTTTAAAATTGATGCAAGGACAAAATTGATATTAAGTGTTGTTTTACTCGTATTTAACATAACTCACTCATCGCGACGGTCGAAATTTGACCGTAAATCGACTAAAAACTCAACTTGATATTTTCCAAAGTAGCACGATAATTTCTCAAAGTCAATTAAATTGTACTAGTCACCCGTAGTATCGGTCGAAATTCGACCGTAATTTAAATTAAAATTCTAAACTTCATATTGTCCAAAGCAGTACGAATATTTCTCAAATTCAAATTAAATGTAATAATTTTTAAGTAATTTTGAACGCACCCGTTAAATATAAAAAGAGGTATAATTGTTTAAGCCGCATTTAAAAGCAATAGCGTTATTTTGACAAAGACATCTGACATTTTTGACGTTATGTGTTTTCATAGTAAGACATTGAATGTTCTATTTCATTTACTACGTACCTATGTGTTTGTGACAAATGCACAGTAGTGTGTGTAATGTGTTTTTAGTTGATTTTATGTATGATATATGCATTATTTGAAAAAAATATTAACATTCTGCACTCCTTCTCTACGTCCACTATAACCGAGCAAAATTTCAGACTAATCCGTCCGCGGCATAATACTTAAAAATCCGTCACAAGTTTTTGCTTCACGTATTAATATAATAATTACATTTTGAGTTATTTTAATTACACGTGTTAAAGGTAAAAAGAGTTTTATTAAACAACATGGCATCTGACATTTTTGACGATATATGTTTTCATAATAATTATGACATTGAATTGACATTGACATTGTTTTACTTCATTTATTATACTCGTTTAAGTATTTATGTCAAATGTTATAGTGCTGTGTGTAATGTTTTTAGTTGATTTTATGTTTATTCACTGCATTATTTAAAAAAAATATTAGTATACTGTATCATCTATATAACTTATAACGGTGCCAAGTTTCATACTTCTCCGTCCGCGGTGAACTTCTTAAAAATGGATCCCAAGATTTTGTCTACGTGTATTTAAGTTTTTTTTTTTTTTATTTGACTAAAGTAGCAAACGAGCATGCAGTCCACCTGATGGTAAGTGGTCACTGCCGCCCATGGACATCTGCAATCAACTTCATACAGAAGAAGGGTTCTATCTGAAGTCAATCACAGATGCGTTGCTACTCCCGAGGACTATGATGGTCGCCTCATATGAAAGTGTGCCGGCAACCACACCCTTCTATCGAAACGCAAGAAATGTTTCACGCTAGAAATAGGTGAGGCGGTGGTACTTCCCCGGTCGAACTACACTGGTTCTACCACTTTCTAACCAACCACCTTCTTCTTTCGTGTCACGAAATATAATTTTACTTCTTATTTTTTTATTCTGTAACATGATGTCATAACAAATATTAAATATTACAGTGTTTGGTGGTCATTGATAAAATAAAACATGGCAAAACTGCCGCTAGAAGTGATCATTGTCCAGCTGCGAGACGCGTGGTGTGCGTACCTGTTCTTAAAGTAAAGGAAATGTAGGTAAAGGTGTTTGCAGGTGGGTCGGTGTAGCAGAGGTCTCCGATAAGATAAGTGGGTGCTGTAATTGTCTCATTGATTGCGCACGTCAATGGGCCGGTTCAAATCGGCGACACGGCGATAGCGCGATAACCCCGCGCCGCCGCGCCCGCCGCGCGCGACCTGCCACCGCGGATTCTGATACTCATGGATGAGGAAAACATTATTATATGGCGTTCCACTATTATATACATTACATATGAAGTATTTATAAGCAGTTTTGCATAAGAAATGATTACCCACTTGTGATTTGAAAAATTACACGCCCGTTCTGTATTTCATATATCTAAACGTTTTTCGTTCGATTAATTGAAGTCTCGTAAAGGTTTCAGAGTATATCAGGCATCGACTTCCTCTAGATCGGTTTATTGAATTGTATTGGCTCAGTGACTTTTAATAAAACATTGTTATGATGAATTATTAAATACGCCCGCGGTTTTATCCGTTTATTAAAAATTACGTTACCGAAATCTTAATATATATAAATTACGTGTCACTTTATTTGTCCGCAATGGACTCTTAAACCTCTGAACCGATTATAATCAAATTTACACAACGTGTGCATTTTGATCCAACTTAAAAGATAGGATAGTTTATATCTTAATTTATAGTTATTTGTTTATGTAACATTTCTTTAACCACAGCAACGCGTGGCCGGGTCTGCTAGTTATAAATAAATATTAAGCAAATCTAACGAAATAACAGGTTTTAAGTAAGACTGGTAGCAACATATAATATCGTACAATCAACTGTACAATCAAAAAAAAATAGAACTATCTTCCAGGCACTGTACATTTTTCGGGATAAAAGGGATCGATTGTGTATTCCAGAAAATATCTACTTTTTGTTAAAATTTATCCAGATTCGTTTAGACGTTCTGCTAACATCCATTATCACAAACTGTCGCCTTAATAATACATTTAATCAAGAAGAAAAAATGCAACGTGAATTAAATATAAATACTTCCATATTCTATTTACTTCTTATAGTCCTAATGGATTTTAACGTTTAAGTGTTTCAGGTAAAAATTACTGCGGTATTTTGAGTATGAGTAATGAAAAAGATATTTTAATGGGACAATGTTTTGGATACTGTTCTTTCAACTACGTTTTAAAAATGTAATTAGTATTTCAAATGCTTAGTACTGAGGTATTTCGTTATCGGTATTACAAATACTCCTAATCTATTTACATATAAGTATTTATACTATTTGCGATCTGATGAAAGCTTGTTATTCTAAAAAGTTGCAGCTTCGCTGTAGTTCAGGTACCAGAAATATGTCTAGAGTCAGCATGAGATATTTGATACCAATTTTCAAGTTCAGCATGAAGGACCTATAATCCAGACAATGTTTTTGAGACTAAGTCCAGCAAATTGCGTACAGACTCGCGGATAATCGTTTCCGTACGTAAAAGATCTTAAAGACCTTTATATATTTTTTAAAGATAAATCAAACCATGACGTCAATTTAAACAACTGTCAACGTTTCTCAATCGTGAGGCGTCGCTTACCGATCCGTCGCTCGATATCGTACGTGTTAACTGAACTCACCGGCGCACGGAGCGGCATCTCCGGCTAATTATGTCAAACGAGCAGTTCACATAATGCCGCATTAACATATGCGGGCTAGAGATTTGTCTCACTATTCCACGGATTGTTGCCCGAGATATTCATCTCGTTTAAGGCTAACATCGATTATATACCAGTATTTGCAATCGTGTAAGCAGTGTTGTGTTTAAATAAATTATAAGTAAAGCACATTATACAATTAAAGAAATATTTACATAATATGTAGTTATATATTCACTTAAGAAAATAATTAAATTAAAATAAAATAAACATATAATGGGGGCTTCCATTAAACAAACATTATTTATTTCCATTTTTTTCATGGTACGGAAATATTCGAGAGCAAATCCGACTCGAACCTGGCCGGTTTTTCTTTAACGTGTAAACGCAGGCAAAGTTTAATGGGGAAATTATTGTCATGCTCCCTTCATAGCAAATTTCACGTGCAAGTGGGACGTTTGTAAAGCAGATCTTTGTAAGAAGTACATTTGAATAGTTATGCACACAGGGCTTTAATGAAGTCGAATTCGGGAGGTCGGGCGGTCGGGTGGTTGGGCGGTTGGGCGGTTGGGCGATCTGGCGGTCTGGCGGCCGGGCGGTCGGTAGGCCGGGCGGTCGGGCAGTCCCCGAGCGTGGCCCGGAATTAGGTTAACATTGTTTGTTATTTGTTTGACTCGGCCTGCAGATACCATTGTACACATTTTTACAAAGGCTACTTGTCCACCAACTTACCGCCTTGCTCTGGACTTTGCAAGGTATGACCTGATGAGACCGATTTGTGAAGAATAATATAATTGATTCTACAAATCTATAATTCGCATTTTATATAAGCATTGAAAGGAAATTTTACAAAAGTAATCGACATTGGTCGTCGTCTGTATCTAGCGGACACATCGCGGGGGCGTCTAGTGTTCGGAAGGGGACCGCGCGAGAATTACCGCACTGAGCAAATATTATTCTGCGCCATGTCAACACGGCACACGACGAAGCCTGACTCCGCATGGACGTGACGCGGCGACCTTACATTTATGTATGTTTAAATTACTTATCTTCTATGGCGTGAAATATTTGACGGCTTATCTAAATAATTTAAACAGGTACTTAGAGGCTCGTCTGAACGATCGATGTTTACAGCTTCGTTACTGAGCCTGACAAGGCTGGAATTAATACAATGGTGCATTTGAGTGGATTCAGAGATTTATTTAGGTGTTAACGATTTTTCCATTCGTCCCTTGGCAAACAAAACAACTGGCGGCGCCGTAACACCTTGCTTGACATTGAGCCGCTGTACAATAGAACCTTGTGAGGGAAACATTACCTTAGACATGGTTGACACGTCTCGCCGTCGGCGTCGGCGCCGCGCACTATACATGCTCAGTATTTCACGACATTGATATGCTTAATTATTAACAAGAGATGTTATAAAAGTACCTTTATCATAATTATTTTTATTTTTACAAAGTAACCAGTGCTCAGTTGTAAAAGTATATAGCTAAGCCCCTAAGCTAAGAGCTGAAATAGGCTCTATATTAAGTGTTTCATACGAAATTATCCTTTATGTAGGTAGAAATTTAAAAAAATGTTCTTTGAACGTCAGTGTTCCGAATTTATTTAATCAAATGTAATAAATAGGTCACTTACTAGAAATGTTATTTATAAATAAATATATTTTTTAGTCTCACATGCAACCGGAATGCTACCTACCTACAGATGGTCAAATTTGGGTACTTGGGTCGAGGATTCTTGCAACTCCAGCAACACATAACAGTTTTCTTACTAAAACGTAATACTGCATTACCTATAACATAACGTATAATGTGTCTGTAATAATATAATGTACATGTATTTTTCCACTCCAAAGTTTGACCACATTGAAAGAGCCATAAAACGTCAAACGAGCAATAACGTCGAGGTACGTAGCGCGTACGTTAGCAAACGAAAATGGCACGAGATACCGCCGCAAGGAGTCATAAAAATATAGGTCGAGTAAAAAATAGAACAACCTCGACATTCTCAGGTATAATCTAAGTACGATAAGTAATGGAAGCCCCGTGCGGGCCGCCGCGGCCCGCTTGCACCCGCCGGGACGTCCGCCGGTCGCACCGAGTGATTGCTTTTGTAAATATTTGACGGGGCTATTAAGTAGCAATCGTGGAACGCTCACTCTGCACTACTATTAAATGTCGATAAATAAAAACCATTTAGTACTTAATGGGTGGAATAGTAAAGTACTACAAATGATTTGTTACATCCTACACCTCGCGGTCCGTACTTGGAATTCAATTTTGTGTTGTTGTTGGTGTAGCCGTTTCTCACGTATTCTTCTACAAAGATTATCTTAATCCACCGCCCGACGGCGCATTAGGTACAGTATTATAGTATTCTCTCGGTATTAGTCGGAATACAATATTACACGTAAATACATACAGTATATTGCAATCCGATAATCCGTCGTGCCGCGTGTCGCGTGGTGTCGGATAGAGTCAAAGTATGGGCCCTGCGGGATAACTCGACACCTGCCTGGGATGCGACGTTATGCTAATATAACGATCTCTTCCCACTCGGCCACGAAACATTCGCGCGGTGATTTTTTTACCATTTATGGCGAAATTTCGAGGTCTTATAAAATAAGACATATGTCCGTGTTTAACGCTCTATGATGACGCTCGCGATGCAGTGCGATTGCCGCTCGAAAGGAGTGTTTCGGCGACCTCGGGTTAGAGTAATTAAAACATGTTTTAGAAGTTGTTTCTTCACGTTTTCCAAACAATCTGCTGCGACATGATAGCGTTCAGGTGTCAAGTGACCGCGCACGGGCGGCGCGCGGCGGCAGAACGCGACGCTCGTGCGGTGTCGTGAATCGTCGTGAATTTCAGAACTAATTATACTGGCACCTTCTTCGGAAACATAATTTCTTATGTGTTTCAAATTGTGGTTATTAAATATCTTAAAAATTTATTAAGGAATTTCTCGGAGACCCACATTTCACGATCCATTATGTACCGGTCATACGAGAACCATACGTTTTGAAAAGAATTCTTTGTACCTGTATGGGTTCGCGAGTATGCAACTGCCATTTAACGTAACGTTAAATTTAAGTATTACAAATAAACCTTAGAGCATACTGTCGTCAACACCAGACGGTGTGGTGGATTATAAATGCACCTGGGCGGATCCCAACGGGGCAGCACGCTCCCAGTAGGTACTCCGGTTGATTTCCTTTGGCAATTTCAGAGTCCTATTCGCAGCGCCGAGAGTAGCCGCCGGGGTGTTTTATTAAGTAAGAAAAAATCGTCGTTGCTCATATGGCAACGGATATCTTTTGAAAGTTACCCCGTCGATTTTTTTATTCGATCTAAGTAGCAAACGAGAATGCAGTTTGCCTGAAAATAAATGGTCACTGACGCCCATGGAATTCTGTAAGCAACATCATATAGAACAGGGGTTCTATCTGAAGTTCATAACAATTGCGTTGCTACTGACTAATCGCCGGGGACCGAAAGCGCCTGATATGAATTAGAGCCGGTAACGACGACTTTCCACCAAAACCCAAGAATTGCTTCACGGTACAAATAAGTGTCATAATGGTACCACCCTGGTTCCAGTATACGGGTTCTATCGCCTGGTGAAATAAAATAAAGGTATATACAATTTATTTAATGTTACTACTGTTCACGCCAAGCATTAATAATTACTCAATTATAGTGCAAATTAGTAACCAATTTGTTCCCGAATTCGAACAGTACGAACACAGTTTTCATAATAACTTCAAGTTATATATAGAGATTGTTAATTGTGTGATTATCAGGATAACTGTTTTTTAAAAAGATGAGGAGACATAAATGTTTGGCGATATTATTAAAGACATACGTATTTACTTAAGCAGTTTTTTGTAGGATTATAACATTGCGGAAGTCGCAGTATGGCTCTGTTTTTTTTTTTCAAATATGTGTAAGACTGAATCTGTCTTAATATAAAGTTAAATTGTAATATAGTGCAATTGTACTATCTTACACTGAGTATAAGATGGTGCAATTTAACATTTCTTACTACCTGCCGCTTAGACCATAACCTACCGGGGACCAAATGCGGATGAGAAGGACTGACCTTTGCTGTGATAACATTTTTTGCATTTTTAAAGAAGGTTCATTTAGATTTTGTTCCGATGTTTCTTCAACATAATTTAAAATCATACGTTTGCAATGGAACCATTATGTTTATATTTATTTAAGACAGACACGGTTCACACATATCGTTAGTGCCCCGCTTACTATATAATTATTGTATATTTTTTTATGACAATAAGTAGGTATTAAATAATAATCATATTGTTGATGTTTATATTTATGTGTTAGTATACAGTGTATTAGTATATGGAGTACTGCTCGCATCTCTGGGCTGGAGCGCCACAGTACCAACTTAACCCACTTGACTCCGTACAGAAGCGAGCGGAGCAGAACCCTTAAGCTTGCGGAGGGACATAGGTTCCCTTTGCGTGTTCTACCGGCTTTATAATGGTGAGTGTTCCGAGGAACTGTTTGATCTGGTGCCCACATCACCCTTCCTTTATCGCACCACTCGCCGACGGATGAGGTTCCATCCGCATCAACTGGACTCGTGGCGGTCATCCACGGTTCGGTTTGCGCGCTCGTCCCTGCCGCGGACGTGCAAGATGTGGAATGAACTTCCTCCTGAGGTATTCCCGGGGCGCTACGACATGGGGTTCTTCAAGAAAGGTGTAAAAAGAGCTCTCCTCCAAAGCCGGCGATGCATTGGCGACTCCTCTGGTGTTGCAAATGTCCATAGGCGACGGTGACTGCTTTCCATCAGGTGGCCCGTCAGCCTTATCGTTAGGTCTTAATATAAAAAAAAAAAATAGTAAATTAATAGACTCGGTAACGTGTCTATTGCTATGCTACCATTAGTAACATAGGAACATAATTATATTAAATAGCATCTAGAGTATAGAAATATTATTATCTTGAAAACAAATCGTACGAGCAATAAAATAAGTATATCATTAAATAGCACACAAATAATTTGTTTCCTTTCTTTCTTATTTCTTTTTCACTCATATGTTTGCTCATATTATCCACCATTTTGTTTTAAGATTGATCGATGCTTTACGATCTTGATGAGTGTCAGGTGTGGGATAGACTGTGCCCAGCAGTGGGGCACGTAAAGGTAGCAAGGTATAAGCGAGTAGGTACGTGTTGGCATAATATTGCATATAAATTTAAATCTAGACAGTGGCGCCAAGAGCGGAGCGAAGACGAGCATCGAGGCTCCGCGCTCCTCGTTACTATAATTAAATAACTTTTAAAATTAACTACCACCTTTTGGAATGTTTTTTGTTACCGGTCCGAAGTGCACTCGTTCGTCTTAATGAAAAGGTGCGCACTTAAAGCGTTCGTTAAGCATTCAGTTGTAATGAGTGTTATTTTGTGCTAGTTTTACTCGTTGTGTGCAGTCGCGGCCGTCTCCGTGAGAGCTGAAGTTCAGGTCGTAGTTGTTTATCACCGCGAGCGTCCACTTCAGTGGTCGGAGCGGGTTCGACGTGAGCAGCGGTGACAAATAGGTTCGCGTGATGGATGTGACGGCGGGCGCGGGCCGCAGCGCCGCAGCGCGCGGTGCCGCAGCGCGATAACGCCGGCAGCGCCGCGCCGCCGCACCGCCGCACCGCTGGCCCGACTCCGCTTATCTTTTGTCACTCCTTACCCACATTCCTTATCTCGCGTAACACGTCTTTAAATTTATATATATTTAGGAATTCATCAGCAGCGTAAAGATACGTCAGATTTTTGATAACTGATTTTTTTAGATAAGATTAGCGCTGTTGTTGCGCACATGCGGCTGTCGCCCGGCGCCACGTCGCCTCTCCGACGTTCTGCTACGTTCAAAGGACATTTTCATGGAGTTTTACCTACATTTGAAATTGTGCATCGTGTTGTATTATAGGAACGTTGTCTCAAACTTTAAATAAAAGACGAAATAATCGAATGAAATTTAAGTTTTCGAATTGATCCAACGTATGAATCACTAATTTCTATTAGTTTCTGGGTGGCCATATCTGTAAAACACTCCGCAGCCCCCGTCGAGACTTGCTGGGACCGCGGGTATATTTAAAGGCGTCTAATTTTTTGAGGCGATATAAACAGCATTCCCCGACCATATATTAATATATTATACCGCGACGCAGCTGTCTACTTTCTCTGGAACGAAATAAATACGACCATTACTAAAATAACAAAAACGTGGTAAACATCTTTATTCTTCAAACTAGGTGAAGGAGGCCAATATATCTGCAAGACAGCGTGGCCGGCTCTTCTAAGTCATAAATTATCCACGGACGCGGCGGTAGCTCACGACGCTGTGACTGCGTGCTGAAAAAATATTCGTATTGCTTTAAAAATAAGCCTTTTATAATTTCTTAATTCATAAAATTTATATCTTCGGTTTGTTATTATCTGTTTTAAATTTATTTTTTATTTGATATTTAATGGGTCGATATGTCCGCAGCAGCTTTGCCAAACGTCCGATTTTTAACTAAAATTAAATGTCCCGTGCGAGACAAACTTAGTCCCGCTTTACGGGAGGGACTGGACTTTAGCAAAAAAGGTCGCCGATTGCATATAAGTGGAACTGCAGTTTGTCGACCAGAGAAAATAAAGGTGGCAAAATCTATAACAAATTTAAGTCGATCTGCAGATCGTTGACCAAAGTAAAAAGGTCGCCAAATCATCCGGCCCAACACCAAGGAGAGGCGCGAGGCCATTTGCCAGCGTCGACTGCTGTCGCTTTTGACTACGAAATCCTGCTATTTCCACTAAAAATCCAGACTTAATAAAAGAAAAACTGGCAACGCTTATTCACAGATAAATTAGAAAAATGGCAGATGCTTATGTAAGTAAATCAGTAAGTAAGGTATGTTAGGAAGGTAATTTCAATCCCTTTGATTGAAATTATGAAAAAATGTGATCTTATTTTTATTGACTACTACGATCGATGGATGGCATCGTCGCGATGTGTTGCAATTGATTTGATTTATGTGCTGTTTCCAATTTAGAAGATTCGGTTGTGTTATAATGATTCAGACGTTTTGCCTCGAGCCCCGATATTACCATTACTTATATTAACTACCTAAGAAATTTTATTTTTACTTAAGCTTTTAAGTGTTTTCTAAGAAGGCTATGGGGATTCACAAGTACTGTGAATCGGCACACAATTTTCAGTATATTATATCAATCGAAATTATTTAAACTACCTTGAAAATGGTGAAACTATATTTTCGACTGTGTGTATAAAAATCTATTTGATTATATGGCACAATCTTGGCCGATTTCCTTTTTTCCTAACAACAACATCCCTTAATCGGTTACTCATATTTTTACCTTCTATTGATTTATTTCGATTAGAGTCGTCACACCGAAACGAGCGCCTCGACTGCTGCAGCATCACACCCATTGCACACGTTCAAGAATTATGAACATTTCTCGTACTGACCAATCTGATTTTTTTCTAAATAATTGCGGCACAAAGGAATCTGTTCCGAGGAGTTTCCGGTATTAAAAATATATTTCTTTCCTATTCATAACAAAAATTTCTCTACAATGTAATTAAGTAAACAAAAGAGCTTTTGACAGAAATATCGTTCTAGGTAGGTTATTTAAGACGAATTACGGACGGAATATTCAACTTTATACCATTAAATATTATCTTTAAAGCCCTTAGACATAGCCTCGCCTTGTAATAAGTTGTGTAAAGCATGAACCTTAAGCCAGTTAAAGCGAAGTTGGGCGCGGTTTGGAGTTTATGAGTGACCGGGACCACTAATGTCTAAATTTCATACGAGCTACATCATTTTTTTTTTGTTATCGTTGTAGAGGATTGGATTAAAACAAGACGAAATAAAAAGACAACATCAGAATAGAGGTGACACGTTACCGACAGGGTGGCAACACGGGCAACGTACAGTTCGTCACAACCCACGTATCTACCGGTACAGGCTCTTTACATTGTCACACTGACTACACAATCCTATCAATATCAATCAATTTTATAGTCGGACGGATTTAGTTTCACCACGCCGACCGATTTTGGATTTGTACCCTCTGACAACGCCGTGGAAAATTCTCTGGCGCAGATTTCCGCAGGATGTTGGCCTTGTCGTTGAGTAAGGAATATGAAACAATATTTAATATATCAGATAAATCAAAGATTACACTGTTTAGTTATGTACGCTTGCTTTATACTTAGCTACTTATTCGGCAAAAAATGTTATTTATTAGCTAAGACCGTAAACCGTATGTGCCATCTTTAACGAGAGATTAGTTTTGAATTGAAGTTTTATTATGCACAAGAGGCGTCGACAGAATTAATTTCACGCGCAGAGTCCAGTTTCCGGACTGGACTGAATGCTGCTGCCGTATAAAGCCTACCAAATAGTAACCAGCATTTATTATATTATTTCACATATTTGTTGTATTGAAAATGTTGCTTTAAGTAACGATATCCTTAATTTGGTTTAGCTTGGTAAGCACTCGTCTCAGGAGCCCGGTTACCGGAATTGAATGGACGCGAATTAGCGAAGTTAAAGTTTCCGTAGCACTTCGAACTTACCTGTCGGTGGAGAGCTTAGGACTTAAATAAATTTCTTTATAATAGCTTTTCTCGAATGTAATCTACTAGCGTTACTGTTTAAATTAAATCCAGTGAGATGTGAATCGTCGCCGCCAGAACGAATTGTAAAAGGAAAGCAATAGGAAACAGGCGAAACGAGTAATTGAAGAGTGCTCGGTGCCCGGCGGGATCACATTCAGATAGATTTTTGAGATTCGTTCGACTCTGTAGTGAATGAACGGATCGGAAAGAACGGTCGGCCTGGTATTTTTTAAATTTTATTTGGGCATGAACATGTGATAATGTGTCACCAAACGGAGCTAGGTATCTACAAATTATAATGTGTTTGTTTACTTTTGTCCAGTTTTTAAGTACAGAAATCTAGCAAATATAATGCAAATAGTTAAGTAAACACGATACAAATAATGATATATTATATGTATAATTCCGACATTCTTAGTAAATATTGCATAACTGCAGATTCTAATACGTACAGGTTCGTGTTAAGGTGCATTTTTTGAGTATTAGAAGAACCTTTAACTCAAGTCGAATTTTTGTTTTTTAATCCCGACAATAATCAATCGAGGGCGAAAACCTATATCCGAGAATATAAAGCGGTTATTTATAAATGTAAGCTTTTCATTCATAGGCGATCCGTGCGGTTTGAATTAGTATCACGGTAGCCGTGCGGCCGTCGAAGGGACATTTGGCTCTCGTCTTCGTATTTTAATCGATGATTTGTTTTGTTGTTGATAATAAAGTTATTTCCTGTTAAAGTTGTTTTTCCTAGCAGAAAGTGTTTTCCCGCCCGTTCACCTACATTCGCATAATTGGAATGGTAATTGCCGTGATGTAATAGCGCCGGTGAGCGATGTCATCGTTCATCGCGCGTCATCAATCTCACGTAGGTCGTATGTAGCGCCATTCAATTTATTTTTTGTTTTGAGCGCTCATCTGCCGACTGCGAGCATCGTTACAGCAGTACGTTCATTAAAACATAGTCACGCTCAAGGCCGCGCCGCACCGCTACCTCGCCGCCACCGCGCCGCCGCCGCACCGCGCCGCGTGCTGAAGAGGAAAAGTTCCGTCCGCGTTGCGCGCGGTTACTCACTTTTGTTATTGTCGCTCTACTGTCGATTATGTGAAATTATGTCATAGTCGAGGCGATGAAGCGAGTTGTAAACAACGTGGACGGTAGCGCCATCTATCGGTCGTCATGTTAGAATCGGGATCGGCCTTCAAGCGTGCTCGTCACGTGCGAGGGCCCGTGCTGCCTTACCGACGGCGCCACCGCCGACCAATCGCGGCGCGCCCTGCTGCACCGACGTCGCGCTTCGCACCAATCGCAACCCACTAAGTTCCGGTCATAGTACGCACATGTGACCGCGCTCTACTTTACTTCTGACATAAATAAAGTTTTTCGCATCGCGCCACAAACTTATTTTTACTTTTCAACTGTGTTATGAATATATTATTTTTCTTGTTTGTGAGTTTACTACCGATCTACGGTTATGAGTCGGAACGGTAAGTCCATCTATGTGTGGGAGGTATTTTCCTTTGGCCATATTTAATATCCGCGATCGGAGCGCCGTCATCCTTCGCGGCGGAATGTGTAACTACCAACTGACGTCAGTAGGTAAAGCGGAACGTGCGCTCGGTAGGCTGTGGAAGTTTCGCAGAATTCGTATAGATGGCGATATAATTCATTTTATTATCACTTTGCGCTGCCGTCAGATTGGAACACTACATAGAGTTTACACTACTTTTCATATTAAAATTTTATAAGTGGAATTTTTATTTGAAAGTTTTAATTCATTTGTTTCCTTAACATATAGTTAACAGACTGATTTCTGTATTCTCTTATCCTGCTTTTCCTATTTATTTTTTTATTACTTATTGATTATATTTATACATATTATATTAAATATTAAAAATAAAAAATAATAACTTACATGAAAAAAATAAGCATTATTTTATTATTGGCACATTTTATTCAAGTAAAAAAGGAAATCTTGGAAATCTCTCTATATTTACATATTCCGCAAACATACTATCACATAATTATCTCACATACATATATTATTTATTTAGTTGTTACGAGCAAGTCGTAATTGAAAAATATTGTGATTGTTTGAATGGGTTGCATGTGATGATGTAGCAGCAGATTTTTGTGGGTGTCTATGTTCGAATGGGCAGGCGTATCAGGGTACCTTCCAGGAATCATCTTTTAACTTTGATCACGCAAAACCATCGGCAGCTGATTTGGATTCCTGAAAAGTGTTATCAGTTTGTTTATGAGAGTCTCAATTACTTAGCAACTTTCATCTTTTCTTATGCATATTGATTGTACATACATTTTTGGGACCAGCATAAAGCTGCGCTGTCCCCTGCTTGTCGTTAGAGGCGACGGGGACGACGCTTTTAGAAAATAGAATAGAATAGATACACGCGTTATCTACGTAGTCGAGAAGGCTACCATGAGGGTTCTAGTGCGGTAAAAAGTCGCACATAACCCCACTGGATGTTAATATAGACACTTCTCTTCTGAGCTACTATGCTACATTTTGAAAGTGTCTCGAAAGCGATGTAGAGTCGATTATTAATGATAAAAATAAAAAGGTATAGTGAAGACACTTTTATTTTCATCACTAATAATTGACTCTACATCGCTATCTTCAGTTTCAGATATTTTACTTTGAATATTAACCATTATATTATCAGATGAAAATGCAGCATTTATTGCAGCTGATTGTGTCGGAACTGTCGCTATCACATAAAGGAATAATTACTACTACTTTATTTTATTGACTATAGGCTCATTTACCGAATGCAGCTTTTCATGCTACGGTCAGAAAAAAGTGAGAGGGATAGGGCAGGAAGGTAAGCGGAAGGAGAACAAACTGATGATCATACAATCAAAATAACTTCCACCTGTCCTACGGAATCACGAAGCATTAGTGTTTGTGTGTATCATGTAACGGTAATCAAAACAGTCAAAAGTGAATACTTTTGGGCAATATGGGTATAATACATACGTAATTATGTATACAGGAAATTAAGGGGGGAAAGGGGACTAAAATTATATTACTAAACGTATTTATATGCTGTATTTTTTAACTGATTGAATTGATGGTAAGTGGTTATTGTCGCCCATGGATATCTAAAAGAAACTTCAAACATTCGTTGCTACTCCCGAAGACTATGATGGTCGCCTCATGTAAAAGTGTGCCGGCGCTCGCACCCTTCTATCGATACGCAGAAATGCTTCACGCTAGGAAAAGTTGTGGCGGTGGTTCCTTCCCAATCGCACTACACCGGTTCTACCACCTCTAAAAAGTTGTTGTCCACTTGTTTAAAGTCACTAATTTATTAGAAATTTTATCACTATAATATAAAGGTATATTCTTATTGAAACTCCATAGCAGTTTGTAAAAAAACTGAGTTTATTTTTTTAACTTTGTTAATACTGAATATCACGTCTTCTTTACTAACAAACTTGTTACATTGTGTTGTGAACTATATATGATAAATGGTTACAAAATTTTCCGTGTATGTAAACAATATACGTAGCGTACTACCATTGTATCTTCTAGTCTATATCAAACGGCATGTCGCCTCGTTTATTTGCGATACGCGATTTCACTTGGACAATGTGTGTTGTCTGGACATGTATAGTTGTTTGCCCCGGACAGCTATTATTATTATTATTATCTTTTAGCCATTAGTCAACGTTATTGAAGACATAAGTGATTTTAAATAATTCTTGAATAAGAAATCATTAGCAAAAAGGAGAGACGGTGTGAAGGAGAGAGTAGGATCGGCCGGGGCTAGAAGCACATGTTCTAAAGGATAAATATTGTTTCAGATTTTCTGAGTCACGGGGCGAGTTTCAACAAGAAGTACGGTGAGTAGCGAGCGCCGCCACTCGTACCTCCTGGTCGCCGCATTCCACGATTAACGATATTTTTATTTGCCGCATTACTAACTGTTGAATATTGTATTTTTCTCCATCACACCTACCGGTTGCTACGTGTGCTAAATGTGCTTCGCATTCCTTTTTGATTTCACCCGATCGTGTACATACCTTCCTTTTAAATCTACTAACTTCACAGCTCCAAAGTTTTTGCATATTATCTTTCGTTGTGAGGAGAGAGATTAATTATGTGAGAGGCATAATCCTATAGCATTTAGATGAGGCGAATCCCGAGTGTACACAATGCGATAACCGACACAGGGCTCAGGACTTTCAGAGAGGATTTCCCAGTAGCAGCAATGTGTTGATTGTTTCGTATTCTATATCTGTCTGTATATCAAAAAGTCATATTGTGATTTTGATCGAAGAAAAAATATGGTTACACTTAAAAACTATTATGATAACCTATCCGTTGTTTATTAAAATAATTATAAATACTGGCAAGTTTATACAAGCTCATAATTTGTATGCGAAATTTTATCATAGTTATACATATATTGATTTAAAGTTATTATAATATATTGAGGCTTCAAGACGTTACAAGAAACTAAATGTATAATGGCATTTATAATACTTATCAGTTACGTTAAATTACTTCTAGAAAGGATTTTTTAAACATCAACAGTGTTCCACCGTTTCAGAAAATGCCAGTATCTTTTGAAAAACTTAAATAAATAATTTTGTTTACTTTTTATCTACTCCGGAGCTTCATCTACGCTTCGTTTTTTATATTTGATTAAAATCATTTACACAGAACAAGCCGTATAAAAAAAATGTTTTGCTATTGATTGATTGAACTTTCCTCTATTTACGCATTTCATAACACAAATGGTTTGGTTCTACAGGGGAGGAATCAGTTCCATATCTATTTCTCTCTTTATTTAGCATAAAAGTCGGTGGAATCTTTTGGAGGGCGGCTACTTTATCCGTACATCACATTCGTACATCTGTGACCATCTTATGCAAACTTCGGAGTTGATTACTCCATGAGTGGTAGTGACCACTTAACATAGGGTAGGCTGCGTGCTTGTTTACTATTTCAAACATATAAAACATTTTTATTAATATAAGTGGTAATATAACTACTGGGGATAAGTAATTTTACAACTAATTTGTATAAAAAATGTTCTGTGTTGTGGGGAGCCGGTGCCGTCTAATAAATAAATGAGCTACCTACGTATCCTTCAATGTACAATTTAGCAACAACTGTGTTTACTACGCTTACAATCTTTCAAAATTAATATACCTAGATTATAGTTATCGGCACCATTCATTGAACAATTGTATGTTAACGGTGCTCTAATCTTGTATTCCGGAGCTTGGTCTTCCCAAACCCATAAGGTCGTATCTAACTTCAATATTTGCATTTATTTTTCATATAAGATACTATAAAATTGAAATGTTAGAAATCAGTAAAATATTAAGGTTTCAATTGATTGTATTATAAGTGTTCATGATGAGTGTTTGCATAGGTGTAATTGAGTTAGCGCCGTCACGTGTCCCAGTCGCACGCGAACGCGTACCTACAAGCATACGCGGACATCTTCTTCTTCAGAATAAGGTTTCAAACTAAAAACATTCAATCATAAAGACATGTATAATTTTTATTGCTTCGTGGTTCATCCTATTTCTCGTAGTATCGGCGTTGAATGATATTGGCGAGTTGAGGAAAGGCACATATTTCGCTTACGTTTGGAAAATTCGGCTCTTTGTTCTATTTTAGTTATTCCAGAATTTTAGGAGATATTCAAGATATAATCAGTTTCATATCTTTTGAATTATAGGTTAATGATATAATAATGTCATAAAATATTCAATTAATTAATTATAAAAAAATTATAACCGACCGAAACTTCGGTTTCGATTCCGGTTTTGGCCAAAAAACGGCGGAACCTTGCGGCTACGACGAAAATCGAGTATTTGTTTAATATTTGGCGTTATTCGATGAATTTCGCGGCTAACTAGTGCTCTCCTCTCAAGTACTTTTCTGTTCTGCCCAGTGTTCTAAGTAAGCATTTGTTTAGTAATGCCGAACTGCTAAACTCAGATCGTAAAAATAATCTGCTAGATGGGAAAACTGTTTTTTAACGTACGTAATACCCTTTTTATTTTCAAATCATTATATATATATAAAAGGATCTCAGAAATGTATGTACACCCATAATTTTCAACCGTCTGCACCGAATTAGAAAATGCTTTTTTTCTGTTATCGTTGTGGTCAGGACTACGTTTGTATGCAAGAAAAATGAAAGAAAAAATATTTTTACAAATAATAGATTTTTAAAATCTTATAATATAGAAAACTAAGTAAAGGAACGTAAAATAATGAAGCACAGTGGTCCAGCCAGCGGTTGACAACTTCAAATAGACAATAGAGGAAGTGCAATATATTTATTTGGATTGCACGTTTGTTTTTTGAAAATGTTTTTCAAGATAAATGAGTAAACTAAATAAAAATGTTATGTACATGTACAATTTTACAATAGTTTAATGCATCCAAATGTCTCTCTCTCTGTGTGTGTAAGCAGATCGAATAAATGATTATATTTCTATTTATTTCAAATTATTATGCTTTACTAACTTAACTTATTAACAAACAAACAAAAAAACCGGTACTATTATGAAATTTGTATACCGTTCTAATAATAATACTCGGTAGAGGCATCGAAAAAATTGGTATACAAACATAACAAACCAATAAAGCTAAACTTATATTCTTCGTTTTCTAAGAATAGATGTGGTAGAAAAGTTACTTTTTATTGGCAGAAAATTATGTTCTACTATCCTCTCTAAATATATTAACTACTTGTGCAAACAATCTGCCAGAACGTCGGCGCTCATCTAGAACTAAACTAAACAACTTAGCTGACAAACTGACAAATGATCAGACTAACCGAAAAAATAAAAATGTGTGTAGACTTAGTCATTAAATTGACACGGCATAAAAAAACGCTTGCTGTGTGTATATATTTCCAAAGCACTAATTTTTTGTAAGAATTAGGTACTATTGCCCTTTATAGTGGTGACAACCCTATCGGTTGCACATGTAAGTGAGGGCGCAGCGTCGCGGCCGCCAGCGCTGGACCGGCACTGAATCGTTCTCTCCTGTACAGGGGTAGAGGAGAGCACGATTACCATCACGCTATATTTCTCATTTTTACTTTCTTAAGAAGTACAAAACTATTAGAAAATATATAACCTTTTGAAATTGAGTGATGGAGTCAACTCCAGCCCCAAATGATGAGGAATGTCAAGGGGTTTAAAAATAAAACCATGTCATGGCGCCGTAGAATTGAATTAGTAACAACTAGGATATTACCGCGGCTTCGCCGCTTTGGTCCTGTCTAGCACGTATTGAGTAACCTAAGTATTATTCTGGGTCATAAATGTATATGTCTATGTGTGTGCCGATCAGTAATTTTTGTGTGAAAGAGTAACAAACACTCACATATCGTTACAAACTTTCGCACACATAATATTAATAAGATTATGAATAAGATTTGGAACGAATGAAGGACTAGATTGTGTGAGCACCCACTCTAGTTGCGGGCCCAGTCCGCGTCATACAAGTACTTCCGAACTCAATACCCCGTAAGGGCATCGGGCAAGGGTATCGGCGCAGCTCCGAAACATACATGCTCATTGTCTTGTTCTCACGACTTTCTTCAGAATTCGTTTCTACACCGATCGAGTGTAGTCAAACAAATTTCTACATATTGTTTCTTTAAAAGTTGGTTTGGTATACGTTTTCCAAGGCTTTAAATCTAAGCATTATTTATATTGAATAAAATGAAATATGTGCATCGCCTTTGAACCGCGGCGCGGTGCATCGGCCACGTTGCTCCATTGTACGATCCGATGCGTGGGTGTGAAGGGTAATCGCATTACCGCGCGCGCCACGCACGTGCGTGCTCGCTTCGACCTTATTAAACGGTTTATGTATAAACTACCCGGCTCTAGTGTAAGACCCGATCCAGAGTTATTCACGATTCGACTCTAACTTTAAACAACAGCTGTATTATACATATGTATATGGTGTTCGTATATTATATATTTGCATGTGCGTGCATTTACAAGATTTACATGAAAAAACAAGATCCTTTACGTATAGCTGGATCACGTTTACGGCGTCCTTCAATAGTATCCATTGAAACGTGAAGCCGATTGTGCCACCTAACAATTTCTTAATGTTTGTTTCAGGTGACATTTAATTTGTTTTGTAGATTATATAAAGACGTCACCGCGGGTCTCTGCTCACAAAACATGATCATCAAACGAGTTGAAAGTTATTTTCAGTCGTTACTTTTTTGGATTCCTATTTAATATTGTTTCGTGACTTAAATAACTTTAAAGAGGAAAGGTTATGTGTTGCCCAAGTTGCTTTTTTAAGCTGAGACAAGGGGTATGGGTATGAGTAGCCTTAGGCCTCCCGCATACATCGTTGATATAGCGATCTAATAGTTTAGTCGGGTTTTGTGTTTTGTAATGGACGTTAATGTCATTCAGTTTATATAGCCTTACCAGTTTATGTACAAATTTTTACCTGACTGATTTTTACTGACATATATACATATATAAACATATGTATATTTACTTATTATATATGTATTACATCTTGCAATTTTGATGCAAAGTCCAAAAACGCGTTAAATTATTATTTTTTTAGTCGAGTTATCTAGTAGATATTTTGTGACTCTACTTAATTATAGTTATTTTTATATACTTTTAATGTACAACTAAACATTTTTTTAAATATAAATGGTCATGCAGACCATGCATCATCAGAATGTGAACGTAAAGAAGGGTCAGAATCGGTAAAATGTATACTTTGTGATGGCAACCACCCTGCAAATTACAAGGGTTGCGCAGTTTATAAAGAGCTCCAGAGAATTAAATACCCAACCCAACCAGCAAAACATCGACAGACAACGCGCCCCATGCATCATCCTAGCCATACTGAAAATACTACTAGGCAACAAGACCAACCATCATATAAGGAAGTATTAATGTCCAACAAACCGCTACATCCACTCACACCAGCAAACAAGCAGAGCCCAAATGAATCCACCGCAGTCCACACAAACAACAATGATATGAAAGCGATCATAAATGCTATGTCACAATTAATGCAACAATTGACCACAATGACAAATCTCCTAATGGAAATCATGACCAAACTGACAAATTCTGTTCACTAATAATAGCCCTCTGGAATGCCAATGGGCTCTCACAACATGTCCTAGAAGTAGAGACATTCTTAAAAATAAACAAAATTGACATCTTGCTTGTGTCTGAAACCCATTTTACAAATAAAAACTACCTAAGAATCAACAATTATAAATTCTACCAAACTATGCATCCAGACGGTACGGCCCATGGAGGATCGGCTATCCTCATTAAAAGTAACATTAAACACCATGAGACCGATCCATTTAGAACTCCTAAGATACAAGCAACAAGCGTTGTTGTTGAGGACTGGCGGGGTCACCTGACCATCACCGCACTGTATTCTCCACCAAAGCATGTGCTTAAAAAAGAAGAATATATCAACTTCTTCAAAACCCTAGGACCAAGGTTTATTGCAGGTGGAGATTATAACTCCAAAAACACTCAATGGGGCTCTCGTCTAACAACCCCCAAAGGACGCCAACTACAGGCCGCTATACATGACCTACACCTGAACACGATATCGAACGGAGAACAAACGTACTGGCCCACTGACCCGAAAAAAGTCCCAGACTTGGTAGACTTTAGTGTTGTTAAGGGGATTCCTGCTAATTGTTTCAAATGTACTTCCCTACAAGACCTTTCATCAGATCACAGTGTTGTACTATTAGAGGTTTCTCAGAAATTAACATATGTTAAACCCTTGGCAAGGCTACATGAGCGTAGGACTAATTGGGATATGTTCCGTTCCATAATAGAATCCAAGATTAATATCAATATTTCTCTTAAAACAGAAAGGGATATCTTGGTAGCCGTAGAACACTTTAATGAATGTGTTCAAAGTGCTGCTTGGGACAGCACCCCAGCTACAAAGAAACACACAGAACCAGAATGCTCAAAGCCCATCCGTGAACTAGTAGCAGAAAAAAGACAGGCTCGTAAGTTATGGCAAATAACCAGATACAACAGAGACAAGACACGACTGAACTACCTAACAGCCAAAATTAAGAAACTAATCCAAACAGAAAGAAATGGAAATGTGCAGAACCATCTACGTAATCTAGATGTCACGGCTGCTAGTGATTATTCCCTTTGGAAAGCAACCAAACGTCTTAAAAGACCCACTGTTTCCAATCCGCCGATACGTAGAAGGGACGGCTCCTGGGCAAAAAGTGACTTAGAGAAAGGTAAAGCCTTTGCCTCTCATCTAACAAACGTCTTTCTACCAAACCCATCGAACAACAATAGTGAAAAACTTACAGACTTCCTTGATCAACCTTATCAACTAGACTTGCCAATTGAAAGGATCAAGAAGTACGAGGTCATCGAAACAATTAAAAACCTAAAACTGAATAAGGCCCCAGGATACGACTTGATAACTGCAAAAATACTTCGCGAATTACCTGAAATAGCAATACGGTTCTTGACACATCTATTCAATTGCATACTTACCAGAGGCATCTACCCACCGCAATGGAAAGTAGCTGAAATTAAAATGATCCTTAAACCTGGTAAAGCACCCGAAGACACCTCATCCTATAGACCGATTAGTTTACTGCCTATATTGTCAAAAGTTATGGAAATACTTTTCTTAAAACGACTAAACATCATTATTGCAGAAAATAAGATCATACCTGACCACCAATTCGGTTTTAGAAAGAAACATAGCACTATTGAGCAGGTGCATAGACTAGTGGAAGAAATACACAAGGCTTTTGAAAATAAAAAATACTGCTGTGCAGCATTTCTCGACATATCACAGGCCTTTGATAGAGTTTGGCACACAGGTTTGCTATACAAAATAAAAAGAAACCTCCCAGTCAACTATTATATCTTTCTAAAATCATATCTTGCTGACAGATTTTTTTACGTTAAGCAAGGGGAAGAAGTGACTAAATTACACAGAGTTCACGCGGGAGTGCCACAAGGAAGTGTGTTAGGCCCAATTCTCTACCTGGTCTTCACTGCAGACTTACCGACAACAGATGGCGTCATAATAGATACTTTTGCTGATGATACGGCAGCTTTAACTGCCCATGACGTACCAGCACAAGCGAGTAGTATGCTGCAGCGCTCTCTAAACAGCATCACGGAATGGCTAACTACCTGGAAGATAAAGGCAAATGAGGCTAAATCAGTGCAGGTAACCTTTACGACCCGACGAGATACATGTCCTCCTGTAAAGTTAAACGGAGTACAGATACCGCAAGCAAATGAAGCCCGATACCTTGGGGTTTATCTCGATCGCCAACTTACCTGGAGGAAACACATTTTTACCAAGCGAAAAGCACTGGGGATCCAATTAAGAAAAATGTACTGGATGCTCGGAAAAAAATCACAGCTGTCTATGAAGAACAAACTCTTATTATACAAGTGCGTCCTAAAGCCAATCTGGAATTACGGAGTGCAACTCTGGGGCACAGCTGCTAACTCAAATCTGGAAATACTCCAGAGGTTTCAATCCAAAATGCTAAGAATTATCACTGACGCTCCATGGTTTGTAACAAACCAACAGTTACACCATGACCTTGAAATACCAACAGTCCAAGAAGAGATCAAGTACTCCGTTAAATCATACAGGAATAGACTACAATCCCATCCTAACATGCTAACTATGCACCTAATGAATTCATCTTCAACATTCAAAAGGCTAAAAAGGAAGTCCCCTGGAGACCTATAAGGAATAATATACATAAAGGGCGTATGTCACTGGACTCACTGCCCTCCAAGACAAAATACTCATTCATAACCCTATGCTTAATGTTCATATGAAACAGATCGCATTAATAAAGTGTAAAAAAAAAAAATATAAATGGTATTGTATACGCTGTGCCTTATTAGCGGGCGCTGGCGACGCTTAAACAATCAGATGGATGTATGTGTTTCTGTTCCGCACCTCGCCGCACAGTTGGGGCTGCTTCGGGCCCCATTGCTTACACGACGAAAATCTTGGTAACTAAGGAAAAAGTTTCCATTCTAAATTTAGTACTTTAATTTTAGAATGGACTAAATATAGATGACGTTGATAATTGTTGGTAAATAAAAGCTTACGTTTACCTTAAAAGGGTACCTTTCAATCGGTTTAGTAGTACTTACAAGTAGTCTACATAATACATTTTCATTGTTTTGCCTGGCTTGTAGTAGCCCCTGTAGAAATATTTTTATTATTTATATGTCAGTAATGATTTGGTACATTGAGTAGAGTAGATAATACATCGCATTATCTGAACTAAGAATTGGAAATAAAAATAAATAGAAGGGAAATTAAAATTCCGAAAATAAAAACTCATTCATAAAAAACTAAAAGTTTTAGAAAATATGTACGTATTTCATATTATATAATTTAGCATATGAATTATTATAGATACTAAGATTATCAAACTTCAATTTGTGTTTGAAGTTTGTTAATCTTAGTAAATATTGCCACTAAAAGGAAATATTTGAAATATAACACACACAACACAGGAAATATTTATATACATACATATACATACAATGTACATATATGTAAATAGACTTGTCTGGCGCACTACGGCAAGTTGCTGCCGCGAACCCATAAGGTTTCCTTAATAAAAATCGTCAAACGCGTCTATAGAAGCCTTCATTTCAAAAAGTCTAAGCCTATGGCCGATTTGCTACATTTAAATGATTTTTATACATAAAAATAGACGGCTGATAGTTTTAGAGCTTCGGCCTGGAGAGGAGAGGAGAAAATTCAATTAAAACAATATACATATATGACGACGACCCGCGTTGCGGAGTGGTTACCTTACCGGTCTGACGCGGAATGGGTCCGGGGTTCGATTGTGTGGGGCTATGAGAGTAGAAAGCGTATATATTATTACAAGCGTATATATTATTATATTATACAAAGCGTATATATAATTCAAAATTAAATTGGATCAGCAGCCAATAAGTACCGTTAAAAATTACTATCAATTAATTAAAGAGTAGAATATGAATTCGAAATTAAGGCATAATGCTAAATTATGCATAGAGAATATGCCCCGATGCGTACAAGAATAAATTCTATCGAACATTAGCACAACTAATATATATTATATAAAAAAATATAAACCAGACTTGTATCCAATAATTAGTTTAGAAAAACCTGCTAAAGTAGGAAATACTATAATCTAAGTGCTATTTCTAACAATTTGGCCATTCAGAGTAAGTATGAAAGGGTATTGCCCAGTATCTTAACTTCAGAGTTAAAAAATGCTATTCTCGGTTGAAGGGTTTTTAGGATGGTTTAAAGAAATTACTAAAAATATATATTTATAAAAGCTACAATTAATGAAGGTAGTAGGTAGGTAGGAAGTGTATTTAAACAATCTTAATTAATTAAATCGTTACTCGAGCAATCGATTAGGTATAATACTCAACATGTACGATTATATGGTATAATTATGTTGTATCTGCTTGCCAGTGACTTACCCCAAATGTGAAACATAACAAGACTATCTCTATCCTGATAAAAAATCAATACTGCAAAAGAATAAAGAATAATAAATTTGAAAAAAAAAACTTCAAATTAAGTAATTTAAGTCTTATATGAAAAAGAAATTCTTTGCTTATTAAGGAAAGTTATATATTTATTATTTAATGATGTACGAGTTCAAATATAAATTTATATTTAAAAACACATGTATATTTTTGGATGTCCAACGAGAATATATACCTTATTTAGTTGGTGTAGTCGGTTGAAAACGTTGCGTTTTGTCTGTTTTGAATGGTCGCAACGCAGGAAGATCGCGTAGAGCGACTACGAGCCACTACGAGCACGGGGGTGCGAGCCGGGACGGCGCTACGGTACTACGAGCTACGGGCTACGCTGTCGGTAGCCCTGCTACGCTTATTAATCCATCACATTCAAATTAACATTTAAAAATAAGAGGGTTCCGAAAAGTTCAAAACCTCTCAAAAATATAGTTAAACATCGGTATCAGTGGCATAAACTAAGCTAGTTACTTAAGATATTTCATATCATATATCTATTTTCCTTTTCTTCTTGGATTTTAAGGTGCTTGATTTAGAAAAAAACAGCACATATAATAATTGTAAAGCGATTCCCTTTAAGCTTGCACTTAATATATTCCTTATACTTCATATACCATCCATCTCTTGTTTATTCGCATGGAAGGATGTCGTGAATGTTAGTTATTGTAACATTGTAGGTTTTATCTGGTATATCACACGGCTAATGCTAAAACGAGTAAATATGAAATATGTATATAAACCTAGTTTGTATCGGTTACCTTCTAAGAACTTGAATTCTTTAAATTCTTCTCTCATTGAAGTTAATATGCGTAGAAATAAACCATTATTTTTCTGTCAAATGAATGGGTTATTTTAACTTTATCTTCGAATTCCAGTATTTGTTTGTTTAAATACAACACCGTTTATAATTGATTACGACACAATTGATTACGTACGTGAGGCTTGTATCACAAGATCGTGCAAAGGGCTGCAGCGGCGGGCGCGCAGCCGGCGCCCGCGCGGAGGCGCAGTGCTCAGGACCGCACGCCGCCGGCCGGCTGCTTACGAGTTTCGCATTTCTGTCATATAGCAAGTTCGTAATTCCTATTTCAATAAAGCAAATATTTTTCAAGGAGTGGTGCTCCAATGTCGTAACTCTCGCGTCGTCCCCGGTCTTTCCCGGAGCCCGGTGCTCCCGTGGCGTACCTGGATAGTGTAGGTTGAGGGGGGTTAGGTTGGATATCGCGGAGCCTCAGCCGGGCGGCGGGGGCGGCGGGGGCGCGGCGCGGGGGCGCGCACGTGGCGAGCGGCGTGCACGTTGCCGGCGAGCGTGCCGCGCGCCGCACGCTCGGCGCCACGTGCGGTTCGCAACCTACGGACGCGGCTCCTCAATCCCGCTTCGCATCGCCCCGGGATCGGTCGCGTCGTCGTCGCGCATACCAAGCTTCCACGATTGAGCTCGTTACCGCGGAGGTGAACAGCGCGCGGTCGCGATGCTGGCCGGCGCGCCGCTTGGACCGCCACGGTTACATCGACATGGGGACGGACTCCTCGTGCTGGAGCCGCGCGCCGCCGCACCACCACTTCCTGCCGCCACAGCCACCTCCGCCGCAGCAGCCTCGGGCACTACTGCGCCCGCCGCCGCCAGGTAAACCCCCCACCCCACTTGCACTTCCATTTCTTGTTCTTCTGGAATTCTTCACTCGCCACTTCTTCCCTTATTCTTAATTTTGTTACCTTCCTTGACAATATTTTTATTTCTTGATATTCTTATTCAGTGCCCTTCCTTATATTTGGATGTGAAGTAAAGACTGCATAAACAAATCTTTCATTCGATAGAATTCGTGACTAGTTTTAGCCATGATTGGTCAGTAAGTAGAATGTATAAAATTGTTTGTTTTATTTCTAAAACAGTTGTTGTTAAAGTTGTTATTGTATTACGATTTTATATAGTTTACACTCGGACATCAAGCAATAAAACGTTTGTAAATTAAAACCGTGCAATGTATTTACATGCTATTTTTGTATTGTGCCTGTTCAGGATAATATGTACCTTTGTCTATCATATATAAACAAAACGAAAAATAAGGATACTTATGCGACTTATCCGCCGGCGCGGCGTACGCTCGGACAGTCGCGGCGGCGGCCGGTGTTGTTGTCACAGAGGAACAGCGCACGTATCGGGTTACCGGCCGTGTGGCCGACTGTGACGCTGACCATTTAAACGTGGCCGAGCTTTAACGACAGTATTGTTTATAAAAACAAACACGTCTTACATGTGAGCTAATTGGACAGGGTTCGACATTATATTAATTTAATTTCGATGGGTTTCTGTTTGCAACAACTTTAGGGATAATGTTTTTGCACCTAAATATATTTTTGTTATGTTTTCGCGATGACGTTACTAATTTTTTACGGGTCCACAGTCAAAATTTCAGCTCGAGCGATTTTTTTAATCATAATGAGCCTATGATTTTTTTCAAGTATATATAACAATTGCTGTATAATTTTTGCAACTAATTGATTTGTGGCTAAATGGCGCACTTCTAAGGTATAAAATTTGCTTTAAAAGTCATCAGATAAATGTTAATTTCAAATTATCTATGTAATAGAAAAACTAGATTCAAAATTTCAAATAAATCGGTTGAAAATTGTCTGAGTTATCAGTACGGCCAATTTAAAAAATGTAGTTTTGACATAAACGCCTTGAATGTTTTGAGTGGTAGAGAAGCATGAACATTTTTGCGATACTTTTAATCCGCGATGTTTACAATCAGCCTTCCGGAGTATTATTCTGCTCTGTCATATCTTATGCATGGTCTTAACATGGTTCTTTCATCTACTAAAGTATGAACTTACCTTCTAGCGTTTGCAAAAACGTTTGTGGCGGTCCACACGGCCTGTTACCGTTGTTATTAAAATTTGAAAACCGTATTTATAATTTGTTCCTGACCATAGTTTTTGCTAAAATTCTAGTGATTTTAACCCTTAAGCGCCTTTACTGCCTGCAAGATCGAGTATGCAAAAAGCGGCCGAAATTTTCTGTAGGCATGTGATATAATCTCTCAAACCAGTATATTGTACAATTTTGACCCTTAGTTCAACCTCATGATATTAACACGGCTCATAAATTTCACGTTTCCAGCGTTTCAGTAGCAAACAAATAACTAAAACGCGAAATTAAATGAACAGATTGCAACTAGAATGTTGTTACTTGTACGGAATATCTGCACTCACACATCACATGTGAACTAGAGCTTTTACACGCTATTCGACCTTCTGCTGCTAGTTACTGCTGCTAGTACTTAAGAAATGCTTAAAATTTGATTATATACGAGATTCGCGGTTTAAACAAAAATAAATGCTTCCGAGAGACCAAAGGTACTATGAAAATCAGAAATATAGAAAATAATTATCTTCGAGTCCAATTTGTGTCTATCCTTCTGGAAAAATATAAATATTTTAACCTTATTATATTAGTGTCCATAACTAATTATTGTCTTGTACTAACACGGCCCCTTCTCAATTACTACGTCATAAATAAAGTCTTTTTACTATTATTGGATCGTGGACTTTAATTTCGGGACTTGACCCATTAAAACAAGAATCAGACAAGTGTTTCTAGAAGGAGATAATAATGGAGTCTAAAGGATGTAAGGGGGAGGAGAGAAGTAAATTATATTAAGAGCTTATGGCCTATTTTTAATATAAATACTTGTAACCCTTGTGTGTAGTTTATTCATTAATTATGTATTTCATATGCACCTTTGTATGGGTTATTCGTCATACCAACTTCGTATTAAACGATACATATACCCTAATAGACGTTAAGCCTATCTGTGCTAACATATCAGTTATGTACCTAAGCTACAAACGCTGAATGGATTTAGACGAATCTTATCCCCTTTGAAAGCTCATAGTCTGACTCAACGCTGTAATTTATTGATTGGAACATGTAATGAGAAGCTGATGTGCATATTACAACCATCTTGCCGTATTACGCGCTACCTCGCCCGTTTTATTTTATTTTTATCTATAGACAATCTTAACTTTATAGCTCCCACACACCTCCCTTATATAACTAAATGTCGATAATGGGTCTTTTACAAGTGGGAGACATGGGGGTTTGTTGCTTGAATAACCCGTCGCGGATTATTTCACCCTGTCTACAAGCTCCTAGAAGATTTGACGACTGCTTATAGATTCTAACAATCTGGACCTACCGCCTAACGCGCCTTATGAAGCAAGTAAGCGGTCAGCCGTACAATGTGCGTCAACACCTAAAGTTGCTTAACTTTCTAGATCGCCTATAATGTACGCATCCCTTGGATTACGCTTAAGGTGGCTGACACAGCATATCGTATTTGTATGATACCCACACCGCTAACAACAACATACTTAATATGGTCCACGTAAACAAAGTCGCGAAGAAAATTTAGTATGTTAATATTTGTAAAAATATAAGCTAATTGCATGATTCTAAATTTCTTAGTATGTAAAATAAAACATTATGCGAATAATTCCAGATACGAGACGCTATAATAACAAGAATGGTCACGGAAATTTAATATGTACGAGTCGCAAAAAATGTCTGGTTTTTCTTTCTTGACGTTTACAAATCTATTCTATTTCAAGCCATATAAGCGTCAATTGATTCGCTATATATGTCTCTAATTTCCAACCTACATCTGAAAACTACTATACTGAAACGACGGCGGCACCCGCCACTCTCTTCTCAGACACCCCTTGACCCGCTAAATGCTTTTTTATGTTTAATTCAGCAATTTGTGTATTTATTGCTTACTTTTGTTAATTGGTGTAAGGTAATGGTTTATAAATTGGGAAATAAATTTGGATGAATATAAATAATCCTTAGAATCGTTGACACAAAAAGGGCGCGGAAATCACGGCAAATTCAAAGTCGTTAAAATGAGTGCAGGAGTTGCGCTACGACACATGTGCGAAACCCCTTATTGACGAGTCGCTGACAAGTGCTCGTGCGAGCGTATAAGTGGGAGCAGATTACAGATATTATTATTGTAGCGTACGAACACATCGTACCGCGTTATCGCTAATTAACGGCACTAATTTGAATAAGTGGCGCTCGCATCGAAGGCGCGATGCTGCCTGCGGAATAATGACACTACTGATTACATATAACACTTTATACTATTTAATTATTACATTTATGAATTCTCGAGATGTTTTCGCGTATTCAATTAATAATTTAAGTCCCTACTGTTTGCTTCGTGCATAATTACGGGCTACATCTGTAAAATCAACTTTTACGGGATTTAATATGTTGTTATATTTATAAGTTTAAATGTCTTAGTATAAAATTATAACTCAGTTTTTCTGTTCACCTAATCAACTGTATAGTTTACGGCGTCTTGTTATAAGTAAGCACCTGCATTGATGTGATTTAATTTTATATTCATAAGTTTCCCGTCCAGCGAAGGCTGAGTGTCGCGCGCTAAACAAGTGCGGGCTACCGAGGTGCGCTGATATTTCAGAACTTTGTGGACTATTTGTGGGAAGTGTAGTTTCCCCCGGAATGCTTCGCTTCACTGTTCAAACTTGATATAACTTATTTTTTATATATACATATACAGAAATTCGTAGAGATGCACATGATTTAAATTCAAAATAAACATTATCGGAACGACAGTATAAAAAATAAGAAAATATAGAGACCAAGTAAATAAATAAGCAGGAAAATTGCTTATTCCATATAGATTTTCCACATAACTGATTTTAAACGCGATAAAATTATTACCGTTTCATGAGGTGTTTTTATTGTAAAGGCACATAAATGTGACAGTAAAAACAGTTTGTGAAGGGGCATGCAGGCTGTGAGAAAACGTTGTAATTCTTTCTGTCTGGCCGGGAATCGAACTGTTATCCATCTAATCATTCTTACATTGAGTGCTTTGGAATAGAGCTAATCAGGTGAGGCGTGGGTGGCTGCGTGAGGACTCTGCTGTCGAGCTTACATAAGCGAAGTTCAATTATAGAAATCGAAGCGCATTGATTCACTTAGCTACTTAAGAAAGTTTTGGACAACGTTGTTATAGTTATTTTAGGTACATAACATAACAATGACTAAAATTAAACTGGATTAAAGATAATAATGAAAAATGTACAAGAGATACTCGCATTATCATTACATTCTGGCACACGTCAACTCTACACTGTCAATGACAAAAATGTAAAATATGCAATGTTTCTTCTTCGGTGATTAAGTTTGGAAAAAAGGATCTTCCTCAATTCATGGACCGTGAGATTGAAATAGACCGAGCTGAGCACGTATGTCACTGCACGAGGAAGGTATCGCGACTGAAGGTATCCTGCTGGACAAGATGGACCTGGCTTTTTTGTTTGTTTTCGAAGTGGAAATCTTTAAAAGTTACCAAACCGTGGAATCGACGCCTGGTACTTTGCTTCGACATTGGGCTAATACCCCTGTAGGCGTGAAGTCTGTCCCTAATTATAGAATTGTACTTGCTTTCGTCGGCGACGACGAAGGAATCCTAACTTATCTCGGACAGGCACATTGCAATTTCATTTACAGAATGGAATACTGTAATGAAATGGAGAAGTAGGATTGGCGGCACTGGGCCACGGCGCTCCGCTTTACCACTGTTCGTTGCTACTCGTATAAGTGTTGACTAATATTCAATTCTTACGTAGCGACAATTGCAGATAATTTTGTAACATTTTATTCTTGTTACATATTTTCATGATCATAATTTAATAAAGGACTTGCATGCGAAATCTGCCGTGAAGTTTATATCCATAACGATATACAAATAGTAACGAGATATATATTAAATGTTGAATATGACGCACACGTTGGATGTCGATACATCTAGGTTGGTAGCGTTTGATGCGAGAATCATTATTCATATGTATTGCCCTTTTACCCTATGGCTGACAAGAATTGACGAGAGCAATCATTGTCACGGGCACTAGTCGTGAACAGTGGCGTATGATCGCAGGAGGCAGCGATAATTGGCATCCATTAAAGCAATCGCGCGGACGCTGGAGTGCACCGAGTGCACGGCATGCAGGGAGCTAGGAGTCGCATCCTGCCGCGACTGTCCCGCTGGGCTCCGCCGAGCCACGCCGGGCTGCGCCGGGCCTCGCCGGTCCTCACCTTAGCGCACTATGTTTTATTGAAAGATTTCCCTACTCCAAGGCTGACCTGTCGGTTAACTATTCCGCCTGCATAATTGTACCTTGCTTACGTAAAATAATGTGCCGCAGATTCCTTATTCGTCAGGTGACGCGGATTTTCAAATCGTTTCAAACCGGCAACGGCTATAAATAGCTTGGAGTTGCGTATCGCCTATTGAAAAAACGAAAACCTTAATGACGCTGAAAAAGAAAACGTGCCGTACCACCTCTCATTCATACCTATTCATTTCACACTCACAAACATAACAGAAGGCGTATAAAATACTAGCAGACCCGTCCACGCGTTGCTGTGGTTAAAGAAAAGTTACATAAACAAATTTTAAAATGTATTATTTCGCATTTGTAAAAAGTTAATTATATAAAGCTAACAGCTGAAGCTAAAAAAATATTTGCAATTAAACCTATAAATTAAGATATAAACTATCCTATCTTTCAAGTTGGATCAAAATGCACACGTTGTGTAAATTTGATTATAATCGGTTCAGAGGTTTAAGAGTCCATTGCGGACAAATAAAGTGACACGTAATTTATATATATTAAGATATTTTTACCGAAACTTATTTTCTTTTTTTGTTGGTGTTGCAGATTAATTCTACAATATTAAATGTCCATAGGCGACGGAGAATGCTTTCCATCAGGTGGCCTGTCTCCCTTATCGTTAGGTACAACTATAAAAAAAAACAATAACAACATTATCATCAACCACGTATTGGTATCCTTGCTACGCGATCACAAAAAAAATACACCAGAAACCTTCGCGAGCTCATGAATAATAACTTTGCTAAAGATATGATCAGATTAATATTTTGCGATTCTATAGAAGACATACAGACAAACAGTTATTTTTATAAAGAAGAAGAAGTTACGTGAAGCAAAATCTTGGGGTCCGTTTTTACTTACCGCAATACTTGCCGCAGTATGAAATTACGCACTGTTTTAGTTGATGTAGAGCAGGAATAATAAATGCTAATATTTTTTTCGAATAATGCGTAAAACATTCATAAAATCAACTGAAACCACATTACACACACTACCTAGCTTTGAAACAAACACATATAATAAACGAAATAAAACATTCTATGTCTTATTATGAAAACACATAACGACAAAAACGTCAGATGTCCTTGTCCAAATACCCGCTATTACTTGTAAATGCAGCTTAGTTAATTAAACCTCTTTTTACCTTTAACGGATGTATTTAAAATAACTTGAAAATTGATACAATATAATTGAATTTGAGAAATATTCGTGTTACTTTGGACAATATGAAGTTTAGCTTTTGAGTTAAATTGCCGTCGAATGTTGACCGTTGCGACAGGTGACTTGTTAATAAGAATTTTGAAAATACGTTATAAAACATCAAATATATAATTAATCTCTTATTTAACATGGAGCTTATATATTTGTATGACATTTAGACCACACCGACCGTTTCTGACCGAAATCTTACTGGTGAAAAACTATTCAAGAATTTAAGCATGATTCCTGTTATCGTATTTCAAAATATTATGTATCTCCATCAGCCTTTTGATGTCCACTGCTGAACACAACCTGGTAGCGGGGCGACCTGTACTCCTTTTGCCTAAACGTGGTCGCATCATGTATGTAATAGTAAGTGATAGCCGAGTTTCTACTATGGTTATAGTAAATCTTAAAAAATATTAATTGACGTGAATATCAAGCGAGCCGTAACATACGGAGTGTTAATATACATGCACTAAGATTAGTATTACGATGAAATGTTTTATTTAATTCTTAGTACATCCTTACTTGTCCTGTTGCCACCTTCGGGCAACGTCGCTGGCGCCGCCGCGCGTCCGTCGGGAACGAGGCATGGGACCTAGTCAATTATATACTATTAAAATAAGTAAATATCTTATTAAATAAATACCTCCTCCTATACAAAACCTACATGGTTTTGTATGGGCGGAGGTAAAGATTTTCTTTCTGAAGTTGAACATAGATTCGTCTTCACTCTTTATGATGACGATGGTCGCCATATATAAGTCACTCGGGATTCAAATCTCTATATCGAAAGACAAGGACTGTTTCACTCCTGAAATAGAAGTGCCCCCAATCCTGTAGACTGGTTCCATAATCTGCCTGATACACTTGTTGCGTAATTTTCAGCATCATATTTAATAAGACTTATTCTACTCGTAATTTAAGATGCACTTTTACGTAATTATAAACAACATTCATGTTTGAGTAGGGCAGCGGGGTAGCTAGTAAGCGAGCCTCCTTCTGATCTTACCTCGCGCGCCGTATACATATATGGTTGCTGGTTTAAGTTGTTATCCAGAGGAGTGCTGAACGGGAAATACATCAGATACGTATCGCCTGTTCAGATTGAAATCAAAACCTCTATAACCATCTTGCAACAGTATTGACTGTGTCAAAATAAACATGTTCTTTATTGCACTTATTGGAAATGGGTACAACCCATTATCGTCCCCCTGCTAGGCACGGGTCTTCTCTCAGAATGATAGAATATTAGGCCATAGTCTACCGCGCTGGCCAAGCGACTTGGTGGACTTCACACACCTCCGAGAACTTTTTTTAAAGAACTCTCGGGTGTGTAGGTTCCCTCACGATGTTTTCCTTTACTGAAAAGAAAAGATAATTAATTTATAATACGCACATAGTTCAGTGGTGCGCGCCTGAGTTTGAACCTCGGACCTCCCGATTGAGAGGGCAAGTTTCAACCATTAGGCTATCATTGTTCTTTTAATAGAAAATATGCAATTTAAAATATAATTCAAAAGACCGTTTTATCGCTACACTTATCTTCTTCCAGATTTCTTTGCTTAACGTTCTTTTCTAAGAAATTCAAGTAATGCTTTACGCTGGAAATAGGTGTGGCGGTGGTACTTCCCGGATCGAACTACACTGGTTCTACACCACTTTCGCGCTAACTAACAAAAATTTAAAAAATCAAATTTGTAATATCTAAAAAAATGGAGAAAGTTAGAAAATGGGTAAAGAAATCGACTTCTATTTTTAAACAGCCGCCATTTTGATGAAAAATGTCTTTAAATTTTGCTGATTTGTGTGATAATGACGTTTGTACTAGTCATTAAACGGTATCAGTAGAGGAAAAGAGGAAAAACAAAAGAGGACGCGGCCTTTTTTGTTTTTCCCCTTTTCATCTACTTCGAGGACTTATATCTTTAAAAAAACCCAAATTTTTCTTGAAATGTATTTTTTGTATTCTTGAAATATTAATTAAATAACAAATGATAAAAAATTGGATGGGAAAATATTAACTGCTTCTGTTATATTAATTGCCAAAAAACGCTCGAAATTCGGAACTCTACACTAGAATACCTCCTTAACTAAATTGAAGCCAAAGCTTAAACCTAAACTTTAAAATCCACCCTTTCTCTCGTTTTCCAAAAAGTATCGTTAATAATACTATGCTCGTATGAAACAGGATGTGCTCAAAAACCGCCACATAAATTAATAACTTACAACTTCTATACACTATTAATAAAGAAGTTAGTAAAATATTTCTAGTTTAGAACTGTATTTTATACATGTAATAATTAGTAAGCCTTCGACTTCTTTATATTATAAGAAGGCAGCGCTCCTGCATCAACATAATAATAAGTTGTCACGATATGTTGTAATTTAATTAACAGTTAAATCAACGGCCCCCATCACTACAGTCGAAGAGCTTAAAACTACCTTTTATGAAAGTTGTCGGCGACGAGCTAATGTATATCAGTTATAGGTCAGAGTAATAAAAAGGTGTTTTATTACTATCATCTTGATATGCTCATCTAAGTTTATTCGAACTACTTAATTAGCATGACTTTGACCCATTACTCGCAGGCCACTGTTGTCCCTGCTTGTTTTCTGTATATCTTTCTCCATGTTTTTGCGAAAAATGTTGGACCTAAGAAAATAGAACCTAAGAAATCTCCTATTAAATTATATAAAAAAAAACAATATAAAAACACAAAAAAAAAACAGGGGCACCCGGAGTGCGCTCAATCATCATCTTGCATTATAAGAAAGGACGACTATGTCGGAAAATAGATTACACACGGTTGGTACATTGGTTCCATCCGAAACGAAACCAAGTTCTTATTTGTCCAAATAATAATGTTTGTAAACAGCATTTAATTAGCACACTTAGTTTCTGACCGCGCCTTGTATCCTTTGTTTTTAACGGTGAAAGAAAACACCCCGGCGACACTGGTGGTGGTCGGTCGAACTTGTCCCCTGCGTTGCAATAATGGGTTGGCGATATTACTTTGCTGCTACTGAGGATAAAATAAAACACCTTAAAAAACATGCGTGCGTACAAAGTACACATGTCAGAAGTGAAACTTCTTTGGCGAACTAATTTATAAATCTTGTTTATATTTATACAAATCTAAAACTTTAAATTTCCAAGATTAAGAGGAAAGGAAAAAGGCGTGATACGACGTTCGCTCTGTCTCACTTTTTCTCTCAATCTTTCTCACTCGCTTGCTGCCTACTCTCACTCCACGGCTAGTTGCTCATGCTACGTTCGCCCTGTCTTACTCTCTCTCAATCGGTCTCGATCACTCTCTCTCTCTTTTCCGACACTTCCGTTGCATACCGGCGTGACGTTTCATATGTAAAAATTTTACCCTCATGCGCCTAAAGAAGTTTCACTTCAAAAACTGAATCCGTCTTACCGCATCTCACTCACACGTACAGGACACCGCAGCGCAACCCTTTTTTAACCGACTTCTTTTTGTTATCGAGAAGCGAAACGTTTAAAAGGTACCCGACGCCAAGGGAGCCACGCTGGGCTATGTGGGTTTTTTACTTCAATAAAACCCCCCGGTGGCTATCCTCAGCGCTGCTTGGAGGACTCCGGGATCTCCAATGGAACACAACCGGAGTCTTCCGAACGCGATGCCTCATACTGGCTCTTCGCAGTAAGCATTTGTACTCCCTGCGCCTCCTGGTGTTTACGACGGCATGCCCCACATGCTGTCGTCCTACCCGGGGTCGCTTGGCTGGACGGTTGGAGCTTCCACTTTTACCGCCCGCAACCCCGGAAGCCTCCCGTTAAACGCCTCTTACGACAGGCAGGGGATACCTGCAAATAATCGATATGTAATAACAGCAAATAATCGATATGATTTTTATTAACCGTAGTATGCGGCTGTATAATATCGTATGGTCAGCGGCAAACGCAACAGTGCGCCAGGCTGACGGCGGGCCGCCGCAACCGCCTCGGCGGCGGCGCGCTGTGCGCCGTCGGCCGCTCGTCGCACATACATAAATATAAATCAGCTGCGCACGCAAACAACAGGAAAAATTGTGACGGTCGGTGTGTGTGCGAGCGTGACTCCGTCCGACGCGCACGCACACACGCCCGCGCGCGTGACGTCAAGCGATCCGTGCGGATACTCTTACATGGTACCGTATGTCCACCACACATACGAGCGGTCACATAACCGTTTGTATGTATACAAACGGATACGTAAAGTTATCAACGTTTCGTGCTCTTGACCGCCATTGCCGGCGATCGTGCGCTCACGCTCCTGCTTAAATGTGTACGTCTAACATAAATAAATCGATAGTGGACTCGTAACACTTTCGATTGCATTTAAATAAGAATTAATTTGAAAAGTCCCAACTTAATATTATGACTATTTCCTAGGGATCTATAAGACATTATTTAACATATCGAGAGACTTGTGTGAAACGTACATTAATATTTATGATTATAAAAATCATCAAAGACATGACAATAAATGTATGTATATTTGGAGATAACCAAGAAAGAATTAGTGATAAAAAGTATTTTTGTGATTCCCTTCCCTAGTCATTCCTCATTCCAAATATTATTCCCCATTATCTTTACATCATTTCTCATTATACGTAGAGTAAAAACTTAGAGTCCGTTTTTAAGATAAATTACGCCGTCGGAGGAGTATGAAATTTGGTACTGTTATGTAGTTCATATAGAGAAGCAACGGGATGCTAATATTTTTTCAAATAATGCATAAAATATATATAAAATCAATTAAAAACACATTACACACAATGTAGGTGTCAACCATGCATTTGACATAAACACGATTACATTATACGAAATAAAATGTTCAATCATGACGAAAACATAACGTCAAAAATGTCTTTTTTCAAAAATGTTCTTTTATATGCATGTTTTTAAAATAATTCGAAAATTACGTTGAACTCTAGTACTATTCGCGCTACTTTGGAAAATATCAAGTTTAGTTTTTGAGTATATTTACGGTCGAATTTCGACCGTTGCGACGGGTGGCTAGTATATTTAAAAACGTATAATTATTGATACTACTTACCCGTCGCAATGGTCGAAATTCGACCGTACTTCAACTTATAAACTAAACTTGATATTGTTAAAAGCAGCATGAATATTTCTCAAATTCAATCAAATTTTATTAATTTTCAAGTTATTTTAAATACACCCGAAAGGTAAAAAGAGGTTTAATTGACTAAGCTGCATTTAAAATCAGTAACGGGTAAGTATATTGACAAAAAACACCTGACATTTTTGACGTTACATGTTTTCATAGAAGACATTAATGTTTATTTCGTTTATTATATATTTGGGTCAAATGCACGGTAGTGTGTGTTATGATGTTTTTAGTTGATTTTATGTATGTTTTATGGATTATTAGAAAAAAATATTAATGTTGTGCATTGTGTGCTCCTCCTCTTCATAAATTATAACCGTGCAAAATTTCATACTCCTCCGTCCGCAACAAGATTTTTAATAAAAACGGAACCCAAGTTTTCTCTTCACGTAATTTATAGATGAAATTTAATACTTTATCAGACTTAACCTATGTAGCTTCCAATAAAAATTCTATCTAGCTTCTTCGCCATAACCCTGATAAAGAAGAAAATCATTCGTCAAGGACACACCTTCGACGATCTTGAGTCTGATGTCGTGTCTAAATAGGGATCAAATGTGAGTGCGAGTGAAGCTGTCATCGGGTGCGATGTAACGAGGGTTGGAAACGTATGCGAGAGGCGAAGGCTGCGGCGGTCAGGTGTCGCGGGTGTCAAGGGCGAAGTCCCGTTCCGGCGCACGTGAGCTCGCCGCGTGCGCCCCCGCGCCCCGCCGCGCCCCGCCGTGCCCCGCCGTGCAAGCCCCGCCACGTGCGCCGTCGCCGCCGGAGCTTTTCACGAATTAACGCATTACATACACTGACGATGACATCCCTACCGATGTCGCGCCGCATTGTCTATGGACGGACGCCATAATAACATTGTGATCACGTATTTCGAAAAATATAAGTCAACTACTTTTCTTTACCCAATGGCCGGTCATGATTACTAATAAAATTGGTGGCGACATGGCTCAAGCCACTTAAAACAAAATTATTGGAGTAGCAAAGCCCACGCTTCTTCAGAGTGGGATTTCGTAAGCGATCTAATTGTCTTAATGACGTACTTAAGTTACCGATCCTAATGAAGTGCACTTGGCCCATAAATCCTTCTTCGAAAATAAACAAGGTATAATGAGAAACAGGAGTCCCGAATCTGAAATACATTACCCGGTCCGGCGCGTGTAAATCGGGAACTTATGTACATAAACAATAATTCAATATTTTTCACGAATCATGTCATACGCAGTACGACCAATAGAATTCAATCGTCGCATCGTGTCCAACGAAGTACGATACACATCATCATCAGAATGATTGGCTCGGTATTTTTCTGCAACGGAAATAGTCAGTGTTAGGAGGAAAAGCGATATCATGCAATTTTCCCAGACCCTCTGCACGTCAGCGGAGGTGCAAGAAACGTGCGGAAATTAGCGATGATTGGCGCGCGGCTGGGCGCTGCCGCGAGGGGCCGCGCCGCAGGATGCCGCCTCGTCAGTTCCTTGTCCGCCGTCCTTGCGCCGCGCCATGGCGGCTCGCGACCGCCCGCCACCTGCCCCTTGCTCATGTCAAACCAAAGCTTTCTTGCGTATATAGGCAAATGATTAGTCTCATGACAAAACATGTAGGTATATCGAATTGCATATAGCCAGTTAATATGATCACACTGTTGGAGCGACGTACCTACTAGCAAACGATAACCGTCCGGTACCTAGCCTTGTGGCCGGTACTAATGAATTTTTATGTGCGGTATAAATCTATTACGTACCAGATACACAGATATTTGAGATTATGTTATGAATTCTGTTTAAATTATTTTATATTTTGAATAGAAGCACTACCACGCCGCAAACGCTTCTACAGTTATTGTTTTAACAGTATCAAGTAGTATGTTAATCATTGATGGTGAAAAGTTTATATAGATGGACGGTAAACATTTTATTGTACCAATCATTTAATATTTCGTGAGGTAAGATAACTGAGTAAATGACTGGAGTACATTGTGGTTGTCGCCTCACTTTTATAAGAGGCGATCGTCTTAATCTTAGGGAGTAACGCTTCTGTGATTGACTTCATATAGAAGCTGTCCTTTATAAAGTCGCTCACAAATGTCGCAGGGTGGAAGTGGTCACTTACCACCAAGTTGACTACATATTCCTCTGCTACTTCAATCGGATAAAAGAAACTATTATTTACATCATCGTATATTGGTGTGTAAAGATGTTGGCAATCGTGGCGCGGCGGCCGCCCGGCGCTCCGGAGGGGCTCCCGGCGCTCCCGAGACCGGTTTCCGCCGGAGAAAGCGCCGGAAGATGACCGCGGTCACCGAGTCCCTGCAATTGTTGTTACTTTCAATACTTGAGCGGCGAATTAGCGACTCTCGATGCGGTTTCCTTGGTCGAATAGTGACGAACGGACATAATATTTCTTTGTTACATTTAACTTCTACATAATATGTTGACGATATCGCTCGGGGAGTTAACATCTACAAATCAATAGTAAATATAGTTATATATCGATATAATATCGGTCGCAATGTTTGGTAAAAATTGTACAGTTTATTAAACACGACCTAAACACGACCTTAAGTCCAAAGATCCGGCAAGAAGTTCAGCGGGTTTGTCGTGGTAGTAGGTAGGAAAAAGTTATATTCCAAATATTCAAATTAATATATAATCAAACAAATTTTGTTATCCAAACCTGTAATAGAACGTCATTTTTAGGACATATTAGTACAAAAAAATATGAATTCTATTTTATTTAACTAATGTGTTTATGCCTTGGATCCCGTGGCACACACTCTATTTTTTTTTACTTTAACAAAGACATTACATAAAGATGTTTCAATATATATGCTGAAGGTTGCAGACGTCGGTATAATTAAAGGCATTTTAAGAATGAAATTGGAATACACATTGAGCTACAAATTATGTAACATTTAAGTCCGTGAATGAGTTCCATCCCACAATTTTATCCTCAGTGGGCGTCCTGAAAAACACCTTGTTGTTATCGGTAGACTAGTGAACAAATGTTGGAAGTAACTCGACGCTAATTTTGTATTTGTGGTATGTGCGACATAACACACCCTCGACAGAATCAGAACTCATTGTTACATACATCAGTACATCAGTAGGCAATAATGATCTTGATTCCAAATTAATCTAGAACTCTTTTGATTAATATCGTGATTATCGCAATCAACCGAATGTTGAAATTTGGAATTTGTATTCTTAACAATAAAATCAATTTTTATTTTGGAACACGGCCATGGACCAATCTCCACAGAATAATTCTGATTGTAAACTCATCTATCGACTTGAACACGTGGGAAACATGTATGTAAAGTGTGCTAAAAACTACGTGAATAAGTAGATTAGTGCACGATACGACGACATCCGCGAACGATTACGCGAGCGCATCGCGTGCAGCGGCGCCGCTGCCGTGCGCCGCCCGCGTCTCCGGCGTCGCCACGAACACCGCGGCGCCGCGGCGGACCCCAAATTCATTTAAGCTCTTATCGGCCGGCCGCTGCGTATTTTCTCGCTAGTTTCGGCGCAGGTGAAAGTGTACGTATTTTTGAGAAAGGAAAAGTAGTTTATTTTTTGTGGTAAGAGGCTCGGAGGCCGCGCTGACTCCGCGCCCCGCGCTCCCCGCCCCGCGCCCCGTATGAAAGTGAAACCTATCGCGCGCCAGCTTTCGGGTGCAACACTTCTGTTGGCATTCCGATGTCAATGCTTATCTCAAATCGGTAGCTCGGCCTCGCCGTTTTCCAATGTGCTCTCCGTCTATAATCGTTCGCCTTTTTAATTACTTACTCGATCTACGGTGATCGTTCGATCACTGCGGCGAATATCCACTGTAGTCACTCGTATCCGTGTCTCTCAGTTTATATCACCTTTATGATAACAACATGATTAACACTCGAATCGCGCGTCCCTTTTTAATGTTAAACTCTACTATCAATAACTAACTTCCAAAGAAAAAAAATTTACACATTCAATATTATTTTCTTTTGAGCTCACAAAATATACCATATCACATTATGTCGTATACTATAGGTACTATTGTTTGTTTTCGAAGTCATTTGTGTTTCTTCTTATAACTTGTTGTGTAAAAGTCAACCACTAAATAAGAAAGTTAAAATTGACTCGTATACAGTATCTACATATTGTCAGTAATATTTTTCCGGGTTCCATAACTGAGTCACAATGCGCACCAACAATTTTATTATAATTAAATAGAGCGTTGTTCTAAATTGTGACTGGTGGTCAATGTTGGATGGTGTTCATTTACCATTCATCATTTACCACAAATGTTTTAAATGTTTTTACGTTAAACGACGTTTCCTTACCTTTTTATGAGTAAGTTTCTAGTGATGGTAAATTCTTCATAGTTATCACCGGTATAAGCAGTAATCTCCCAGTAACATAAATTCTAGCGCTTCAGCAACTTTCATGCCAAGTAGAAGAAATCATAATAAATAACATATTATTAATCTTATTTAAAAAAATTGTATGTAATGACACAAAGACGTTTAAACATCCGCACTAGTCCGTGAGCGTCTAATATCTACATTCTGTCTCCGAATCCAGAACCCTCGTGGCATCTTCTCGGCTCCGGATAGTTGTGTGCGACGCATTCATTGTGCAGAGCTACCCTTTGCGAGCTTACACCTTTACTCTACGACGCAGAGAGAAACATCATTAATTAGCTTCAATTTATTTAATGTTGAATATACATAATATAAATGGTACTAGGTACTTCTGGAATTTTAAGATCCGTTTAAATATAACCCTTGTCCCACTTTGACGAAATCGGTACGTCACTGGCCCCGTCTTGAAACTTTTATTGCCGGAGTTTGTTTTCTCACAAAGTAAAGAACTCCCAATATCGTATGCAAAGTATTTGTGTGTACATCTAGTATTTTTTTAATATATAGGTATTAGTTTATGTATTATGTTACGATATTCTGTTGTAGTATTTGTGTAAACTGGTCATTACCACTTCTCTGGCTAACGTTTCTAAAGACGTAATGGTGGTGGTTATTTTTCCAAACCTGATTATTTTAGTTTTTTCCGGGTATTTTGATATTTCTTAAACTTTTTACTGTTTTAATATTCCCATAACAATGTATATATTTTCCTATTTTAGCGTAATCAGTGGCCTACGAGTAGGTGAGATTTCTGCGGTGCCGTTTGGTTTCAATAAAATTTAAACTCGTAGGTACAAATCAAAATAGGTACCCTGGACTGTGGCCCAACTAGGGTTGCCAACTTTTTTTACAAGAAATAAAGTATATTTAGGTCTGAGAAGGAAAGTAAACAGTATTTTAGAAAAATTAACAGTATTTTATTTTTTTATTGTTTTAAAGACATACTTTTTAGTGCTTCTCGCACAACTTATCAATTTAGAATCATTTTTAAAAGCTTCGTAGGCCTCACGACAATCAAAACTAAAATTAAAATAAATGAGGAGCTCATTTTTAATTAAATTTAATGATGATCTATTTCTGTCTTCCCGCCACTTTGCATTCATTACAGAAAAAACTCTTTCTGTAAATGCTGAGGTAGCGGGAACAGAAAGTAGATATGAGACAATTTTAGTAATATTTTTAAATTCTTCTGAAGTGTTTACTAATAAATGACTCCACTTTTGGCCAGTACTCATTTCGAGAAAATCTTTGTCTTCTAATAATTTTTCATAAATTACTTTGAACTTTGTTAATTCTGAATATAAATCATCCATAGCAATATTCAGTTTATACAAATTTAGATTATCTATAATTTTCTCAAAATGATCAAATGTGATCAAAGACTTTAATGACAAACAGCTAATCAAAGAAAGCCAATTAGTCTGATTGAAATCAAACCATTTCTCTAAATATAAATTTGCCTTATCAATAAAAAGTATGAAGTTATTAATAGTTATTTTAAAAATTTCTTGGGAGGACTCTGAAATAGTTTTTAATACTTTTTTTGTTTCATGGCCAAAATACTTATCATTTTTTCTTTGGATGAGCTCAGTCTTTAAACCAGTCATAATGTTATAAACATCTAAGATAGTAACATTATTTCCTTCTAATTTTTTTATTGTTTTATTGAAAACATTTAATATATGACTAGCATAAAGAAGATAACAATGAACTACACTATTTTCCATTTCTCTATCCAACATTAATAAATTTTGTATAACCATTGGACAATCAACATCCAAACTAACAAAGTAGTTACAAATTGGTGTCCAATTAAGTAAAATTGTATCTATTGCTGGTAAAAGAGATAGCCAACGAGTTCCTATGTGTCTTTTTATTTCATGAAACTCTCCTTCAGCAAGCGCTACGAATCTTTTTAATTCTTCTCTTCTGCATGCAGAAACAGAAAAATGGCTATAGATTTTTAATATTATGTTCTCAATGTCATAATGTAAACAATTCATAGCATGTTTTACTGAATTGTGTACAATATGGGCATGACAATTTCCTTTTATTAAGTTTGGCACAACTTCTAATATGTTTGTGTATAATGAATGATTATGTCCAAAATTTGCATTTGTATTGTCAGCACTTAGACCAGACAATTGACTGAAAGAAAGTTGATAAGTCTCTAAAGAGTTTTTGATAGCTGAAAACATCCCATTGGCTGATTCGTTTGCATTTTCATAAAAATCAAGTAACTTTTGTTGAATTCCATCCTCAGGGGTGAAATATTGAACTACCAAAGGAAACAATTTAATGTTTTTTTTATTGGAGGCATCAGTTTGTAGACAATAAAATACATTGTCTTTATTTAACTGGTCAATAACAGACTGCAAGGAGTGCGGGCCAAGAACTTCGGTCACTAATGCCTCCATTTTTGTCCTAGCCAATCGTATGTTAGTGGCTGTTTTGGAATCAACATAGATAATCTTATTTAATTTGATATTACAGTCCTGGCTACTGTACGATAAATTATGCTTGACAGTATGGTATGTCGTCGCTAACTCGGCCGCTGTTAATTTAGTGTCATCATTAGAAGTGGAAGGCAAGCCCAATGTAGAAGCAGAAGTTTTAGGAAAAAACTTTTGTAACAATCCACTAGATTTTCTCATTTCCGTTTTTGATTTGTGTTTTTTGCTAACCATGTGCTGTTTAACCTAAAAACATGGAAACAAAACATATATTTTAAGCAAAATAGTTACTTAATTATCTATAATTTATGCATATCAGAAAAAATCACACCAAGTCACCAACCTGCCCAACACCTGCGTGAGAAATAGTAAATGTTAAAGCACATATTTTACATTTAGCATTAAATTCGCATAGAGGATCACACGCTAACCAATCATATTGGCATTCCCATTCGTGCTTATATTTTTGTCGTACCTTACACAGTTTGGCTTTCTTTCTTGGCGTTGTAGGAGGAGAAGGTGATTCGTTCTCACTTTCCATCTTTTGTGCACTAAAAACAATACTACACAACAAAATCACGTAATCACTTTAATTAAACTTGAATATTTGACATTGACAGATTCGTTCTGAAACTCCATTATTGTGATTTGCGGCTGCGCTGCACTGAGCGCCCCCTGACTAAATTAAAAAAATATATGTGTGAGCGTCTAACATTTAACACTGTGTAGTGTTAAGCATTTTGAAAACAGTATTTTGTATACTTTATTATTGTTCAACAGTAAAAAGTATAATTTAGTGAAAAACAGTATAATACTGTTTTTAACAGTATAGTTGGGAACCCTAGGCCCAACCGATGTTACTGTATATTTGACATGATATGAACTACTTTAATCACTGGTCTATTAAATAACTAGAGCTAACGTGTTAAGATCTGCCTCGAAGAGTAAATTAACTTCATGGGCAGTTCAGTTTTCATGGTATGTTACGAAGGCGCAAGTCAGGTGAATTTTATTTTGTTTTAGAATTTAATTTTATGCTCGTATATTAGTGAACGCTACGTGGTCTAGATTGCCCGGTTTCGTTAAATTTTGGCATTTTCTGATATTTTTAAGTACATAATGGAGAACTAATAATAAATTGAAAAAAGTTTTAGGTATTATTATTAGGTTTTAGTATTACTAATAATAAATTGAAAAAAGTTTTTATGAACAAATATTTAAAAAATAACCCCTGGGTGATGACTTATATGGTAAATATTTATTATTTAGTGCGTTCTAACATTATTCTTGTTCAAATTAGTGTAAGGTTGCAGCAGCTACCGCCGCATCCGGCTAGGGGCCGCATCTGCATGCGGCTAGGTAAGTAAATATGCATTCGTAGCTTTGTGGAAACGGCGAATCAGTTTCGGCACCAGTTCAAGTTCATGGCTCGATAACCCGCGGTTATCGTCCGCCGCCGCGCCGCTGCCGCCACGCGCCTCGCCCTGTAACTCATGTACTAGTGAAATTATGAATGAATTACTGTGGTGTGTCGCACTACAATAATTGATTCATCGTCTCGCCTGCCAGTTCCTACCAGTATTTATTTGTGCTCGTCGAATTAGCTACTCTAGTAAGTGACGCGTGCGAAAGTGTTTAGTTACTTTAATTTCAATAAACTTTATCTGGTCATTAAAATGCTTCGCCGACTGAAAAATTTACGTGGCATATAAACGTTTGGTGCAAAAATATGGAACTATTTTCAATTATGTAAGCATAAACACAGACGGACTGTCTGCAGTTCAAGGCTGACGCGGCGGAGGAAACTACGATATTGCTGAAATAATGAATCGTTCAGGGCATGAAACATGCACTTATGTTAGGTAGAAGGGCATTAGATTCGATATACGGCTAGCGAGCGTCGATGTTGTTTAGCGACGAGCGCCGCGGCGGCAGGTGCGTCGCCAGCTGCGCCGCCGCGTGCACGCCCTCTGTTTTGTAAACTTTCCATCTCTCTTGCGTAATGCGCAGCCTCTTGCTCACTAGTTTAATATGCTATCCGCTACCAGCCTATTTAACATGTTATCCAGATGAATTCTAAGCATAGAAACCAATTATCTGCATTACTTATATCATTTTATAACACAGGTGAAAATTAAATTTGAACGCTCATTTAATGCATATCGCGGTACACCACGGCCGTGTAGCACAAGCTACTGTTTGTAAACATCGGTCATTGTTACAAGCGTTAGAAATAACCTAAAAAATGTACTTCATGATCTCGCAATACGATTCGCAAGTGTGCGCTATGCATCTGGCGATGTTGGAGCAAAACATCATTGTTCCTGCTATCGCTAATCGCACACCTGCTCCGATGTTGTCCTTTAACTTACCACCATTCGATATGACCTACTGTGTTAAGGTACTACACATTGGTAAATAATAACTCTTGAGAGACTATTTCACAAAAACTTAAGAGATACTAATCATTTCTTATGATTTCGAAGATTGTCATTTCATAAAATTGAAGACAATATTGATGATATCTAACTATATATAAAGTAACCATATCAAAATAAGATTGTTTATGTCTATTTGGTAAAAGAAAAACTAAGAAAAATAAAAGTGCAGAATATTGGACGTAGTAAGGACATGATGTGGCACATGAAATAATATAGATTATTAACCATAATAACAAAGCTTAGAACACCTAGTCAAAAATATGAAATAAGCCAGAGAGCATGAAGCGCTCTGCGCCTCACAGAAGAATTCAACGCGCGCCCGCGGGACTCGGAGCCGTCCAAAATTAAGCTGCCCGCCCATTGGCACATGCAATATGCCAAATATCAAATATTTTTTTCTACGTACATTCTCTTTAAAATACAACGTGACCTGCTATAGACTTTCTATCGCTATGGAGCAGTATTTTATAAATAATTTTAAGTCTCAGTCCAAAATTAGGAGTATAGAACGAGAACTATCCGAAGGCGTTGTTAAGGTTAAATGATCTCGAAGATGCGATGAAAGACTCGGGAGATATCCGCGTAGTGGCAGCGTAACTGGCCGGCACATGGACGGTGTAATCGGTTATCGGTGGTGGCGAGAGTGATCGCGGCCGGGCATCAACATTACGTCACGGTGGTGGCGGTGGCGGTGGCGGTGGGGCGCCGGCGGTGGGGGCGGCGGGGGAGGCGCGCGTGCGGGCGCGCCGCCCCACGGTAGACTCGCGCGCCGCACGCCGCCGCGCACGTACGTCCGCGCCTCCGCGCCAGCGCCAGACGCCGCCGCGCCGCGACGCGATGTGTGAACAGTGAGAGAGCGCGGCCCGCTGCCTCGACCGCTCATGGAGTACCAGCACCCGCAGCCCGTCCAGCCGCTCGGCCCGCCGGCGCCGCCGCCGCAGCTGCTGCCGCCCGCGCCGCCGCCGCCGCTGCCCTCGCTGCCGCAGCTGCAGCACGGCCACGTGCAGGACGACGACCGCTGGAGTCAGTACCACATCTGGAGGCAGCACGTCTTCGTCAACGGTCAGTGTCCCCGGGATCCGTCGGGAAGCGGCCGCGCACTTTCTCCGCCGGCGCCCCGGGTCGGCCGCGAGAGAGCAGCCGAAAAGAGAAAGTGCGCGACCGTAGCCCGCCGACGGGCGAAACATTTCGGCTTCTCGAGACCTCCTCGTTTCGACGCACCGATTTTCCCTGCGTCCGGGATGTCCGTCGTCCCCGGAAGAGTTCGCTCTCCGAGTGCTTCGAGTGATCGTTCGAATCTGTTTCGTACCGCATCTCGTGATAAGGTTTCGTGGTGCGATGTGATTCCGGTAGACTTGCATTGACTCGTGAAATGTGCCGAATAGCAAAAGGGGAGACGTGAGTATTCATCATATCGTAAGCACCCGACGAGGCAGGTCGGTGGATTTGATATAAACGTGGCGACCGTGGCAGCAAACGCGATTAGCGCCGCGCGAAGCCCTACGTGGCCGCGGCCCGCGCCCTGCCTCATTAGTTCACTAGGTCACGACATATCATGAAATTCTTTAAACCACTACATTATTTACAAAACTCATTATTTTGATAGCCATTTCTTTTCCTGTAAACATTTATTCGTATCTTATAGACTTTATGTAATGTAACTATTATTCATGGGCTCAAGTGAGGGTTTAATAATTGAAATAAAATAATTAGTTGTTTTGTCACATCTATCGATCACCAGGCCAAGTGATTGTAAGCATTGCAATTGGTATCTAAACTAAAAAGTACTACAATATTGAATGTACTGTTTGTTTGTTTCTTTGTTCGTTCGGTTTATTGGTAGTAGTATTTTTAAAATCATTCCACTTCCCTTGGTGGATTCATATTGTTCCAAGTTATTTTGAGTGACCTTTGAGCTGCAATGTATAGTGCAATAATAAAACAGATTTACAGAAATAATGTGATTTTCAAAGACGATCAATGAGTATGGCTTCAATCCAGACGCGTCGGTGTAAATTTGTTTAGGTGAAGTCGACGCCAGCCTGTTAGTCCCTTTGCTCGCTTTGGTTTCTGGTATGTTTCTGATAACTTTCCCCTACTACTATTATTAGAGTCAAATGTTGATTATTTTTTAAACTTTACCGAACATTTCACTTTAAGCTTTGTTATTAACTTCATATTTTTTTACAATTTGGCGCACAGTGATCGGATGTACGGTAAAAAAACAATTGCCTATCTCCAAAGAATACCTAACAGTGACACAAAATAATTCTGGGAAGTGCGCTCCTATTGATACTCAGTTTCACTTCATTAATGAAGTACTAGAAGTAAAATTGTTTTTCACATTAGAAAACCAACAATTAGAATGCAACACTGCTGTTGCTATTGTTATTGTTATTTAATTTTGTAATTTGTTTTTCTCCAGTTCTTTTACGAGTAATAGGACTGACTTGTGATCAAACACTGTTTTTGGTATCTTTTCGATGTGACTTGTACTTCCTACCATTAATGAGCGATTCTTGGATGCGTGTTAGTAGTTAATCTACAGACATATGTCTTCTCCAATGTTGAAATTGGAACGTGTATTTTATCATCTACATGTTCATTAGCTAACGTAATTTTTTTAAATGCTAGTAAGGGGCTAGCAAAGGAAAGCGTACCCTCAGAGCCCAGAGCGCCACTCGTACACAATCTACATACATCATAACACATCTTTATAATTATTTAGATAAAGAATTCATTTTATCTAAGAACAAAACTAGTCTTAGCGTTCTTGTGGGATTTTATTAGCGCATAAAACACGTTTACTATAAAATAACATTTTGCGTTTGCGATTTAATTTTGTAGCATTATATCGAGTCGATAGAATCTAATAATAACATTGAATATTAATGTAGAAGAGAAAATGTGTTCTCAACAAAGCGTCATTTTTAAAGCGGCATTTTGTTTATCTGTGGATTCTAACATTGACAATATTGCAATATACATAAAATTGAAAGTCTGTCAATTCGGTATTCATCTTGCCCATCCTTTCCTGCTGATGCATTAATTTAATTACAATTTCTTATCATTTATATTACTATTTGCCTGAGAATAGTTTAATAGATAGAGAGGTATAATTTTGAATCACTTTCGAACAATAAATACCGCTTCCATACCATATATTTAACTTTATTAATGATATTTTAGATTAGGGATTTATATTTCGCACATTGATATATCACAAGAAGAAACAATTTCGTGTAACAAGTTCAGTCAGCGAGTGCCAGCCGCCCTGTGCTGCCTTCGACCCGGTAGTCATTGCATGCGTACAAGTGTGGTTCATTTAGCATTTGTTTGAGGCCGCGTCTCGTAATGAACAATGTTCATTACGAGACGCGGCCTCAACACTTGCACGTTGCGACATTTATGCACGTTCCATGAAAACGATTTTCACAATTAAGTCGAGTGGGTGAACTTGACATTGACGACGCTTCGACGAGCTGATGGGACACGCGTTATGTCACCGAGGAATTAAGGTCGGCGCAGCGCGGCGTCCGGGGACCGCGGCCGAAGGTCATATTCCATGCATACGTGCAGCCACATCGCCCGCTCGGGCAACCGTGCGCCGTGTGTTCGGCTCGCTTTTACTCATCCACAAACCCGTAACATTGGGTACTCTTGTATGTCCCGTAATGTGCAAGACCGCATGCGAATACGAAGATGCATAGATTCGTCGAGAAGATTTCGGACTTGACCAAATAACGGAGCTCTGGCGCTATAATGAACCTGACGTTGATATCGACACCACCAAACGGAGAAACTATGGAGTATTACGTGAATGCGGAATCTACTGACAATTCATTTATATTTAAAGCATAAATGTATATCGAGATGAGTTAAATATGAGTGGCGTAACGTTGGTAAAGATGTGAGAGTTTCACGATCGGTTCGGTGGGGCCGCTTCGAGTGGTAACGGAATCGCGTCTTTCGAAGCCGGAACTGAGACGGAAGTTTTAATGTTGAATCAGGTGAGAAAGTTTCCATATCGACTTGATTGAAACATGAATCGGGGCGGGGCACGGCGCTCTGCTCTTGCGCGGGTCGCTCGTTACTTTTTTGATCAATTCGAGCGTGGTCGCGCACTTTCACTCCGAATATTTGGGAAAAAGCGGCGACCTTTTCGCAACTTTCTCCGCGTCCCTCGCCCGCACGCCCCGCACCCCCCCTCGCCGAGGCCCCTCCGCCCGCGCTCCTCGCCAGCACGTGCTTTCTTCCGTGTGCGCGCCCACCGACCACTTTTACTTTTTAAGCAAGACAATGTGCTCTCGAGATGAGATACCGCAGCGGAACATTTGCTCGCTCACCAAAACTCCTTCCCAGCTGACGCGGCCGCAGTGGCCGGTGTGCGCACGGCCTTTACGTGACAGTGCGCAGTTAGTACGGACTGTCCGTGTCATATTTGTTGAGATAAATTTACAATGTCAGAGAGTATATTTTGTATGATAAGGGGTCGGGTCACTCCGGAAAACTTCAACGTGTAGATAAGCAATAAAAATAGCGTAATAAGCGACTAAGATCAAAACTTCCGCGAACCATGAATGGACCAGCGTTCCCCCTCAAAACTCATATTAATTGATTTTATATTGTTCCTATTTTTATTAACTTTTGGAATGTCAGATTGTTAAGAAATTTTGGATAAACGGCTAAAAGTTATGAAATTGAGAAATAAATTTTTTAGGCACTTTTGAACAGAAAAATCGTTTCACTGTATACGATTTACTCTCACGTCACTCTTAAAAAGAATAATGAAATTAGTTTCAATAAAAGTCAGCTTGTAAGAAACTGTTTCATACCGCATCGGTTCTGTCCAATTTATTTTCCCTCACTTTTTTATTTTTAATTTTTCTGTCCCCCAAGATGCCTAGGTACTAATAAGTAGCTCGCACGATTATGTATACACGAGTTCAGTTTCTATGTATTTTTGTTATCGTATAAGTGTTACGTAATTACAGTATAATTTCAAATTGTAAACATGTCATATCAGAAACGGCCGTACTTCCATAGATAGATTATGCAGTCGATGGCTCGTCGGAAAAGTATGAGAAAACATTTCTTTCTTGTATCTCAATGGGAAATGTTAAAATATTTTAAATAAATGCACATATATGTATTTGTGTTGAGAGTTAGATGGATTCGCTGTTCCAGATTTCTTACTGGCTACATAATAATAGTTAGATAAAAATATTTGGTCATTCTATTAAAAAAGTACGTTTTCTAGCGATATATTCTCTAAGCGGTCAAATGTAACGCTGCAGTTAGAGTATCGACAGTGTCTCGGTGTTTCGGTGTCGCGGTGTCGTGTGCGAGCGTGTGATCGGATGGCAGAGTGCGGAAGGCTCCAGCCTCCGCGCGCGTTGCGAGAGTAAAAGTAATCTTCCGGCGGTTTCCGCGTCGGCCGCGCTCGGCCGCGCTGCGCCTTCCGACTTTTACTTTTCCGGTGACGTACAACGTCAGACCGTCCTCCCCTCCCCGCGCCGCGCCCCCCCCCCCCCCCGCCTCGAGCCCAACTGTAACTAATCGCTAGTTTATTACTCCACACTTCGTTTATCATTTTGATATTGAACAACAGTCCCTTTGTAAACAAAAGAGAAAGCAGTAATAACTCATCTGTATGAAGTTTAGCCCTGCGCTGCCACACTTGTGACACTTCTCGATGTCGCCAACATGTGAGCTGATGGGCTCTGATTTTTTTAATCCAATCTGATAAGAAATTATGTAGGTACTCCTTCTATAAGGAAAGCATAACTAAAACGTTCATGCCTGAGAGTTCTCTTATAATGTTGTTGAAAAAAAAACACTTCTTATACTCATGGGTTTAAGGTCTGAGCATACCTACTCATAAATGCCTACCTCAAATATTAGCAATACAATGAAACTTAAACTAAGATTAGTCTTTAGTTTATTTTATCGTCAAAACGCACACACGGAAGCAAACGTTATTTTTAAATAATTTATCATTTCTTACCTTAATAGGTACATGCAAAGTTTGATTCCAGATACTTCACAGAAGTCATAATATAAACACAAAAAGTAAGGTTGTATTCCTTGCTTTTTGTGCTTATATTATGTTTAATTTAGGTTTAATCACACGGTGGGCTAAAATGGAATTGAAATGGCAAAGAACCTCCGACTGGCAAATGAATTGAAGCAGGAATATCATCTCTCGAAAGATTTTATTGTCATGACTCGTCAATACAACACTATTCGCGCCATTAAAGCTATAATTTTCAAATGTTTCAGTGTAAAGTGCTTTAAATTTTGTTAAAGACGAAAGTGTGTTACCTAGTTTTTATTCAAGGAATTAGTGGCGAGTATTTAGGAAGTTAAAAACACGCGCAAGTACGACAATTACGCATGCGCTTGCGTGCGACCAGCGGCGCCGCCACGCGCGCCCGCGCCTTTGTTTACCGCGGACCGGCCGCCGCACGCCCTCACCTATATCGCTTATGTAGCCCCTCGTGCACAGCGCCCACGACCGCAGCGACGCTGACGCCGGCCACCGGAATACGAGTCCCCGGAGGAGGCGGCCGCGACGACTGCGCGGTTTCGGCAGAAAATAACAGAGGTGTTAATGCGACGCCTACGACGTTCGACGCTCGCACTTTACACTTTCTCATTCACTTTCGCTCAATTCACACGTTTACGAAAATGATCGCGTCGCCGGAAAACGTTCGCTTTCTCCATTACGTAACGGCAGCCACTTCCCCGCCGCTGACACTCCTCACCTATATTTCCCGAGCAGGAAGCGAGCATTGCGCAATGCCGCTTTCCACCGGCGCCCGCGCAGCATTCCGATTACGACGCGAGCGCCTCGCACCCGCCGCCGCCACATGTGCACGTCCAACTTAGCACATCTTGGATAAATTGATATCCTACAACAATATTATTATTAGATGTTTGTCATACTTGTAAACGTATGAGGGCGCTGGGAGTGGGGCCTTGTACGATATTATACAAATATATGACCTATACAGAATCGACTCAACACGACAACCACAATGATATTTTTTGGCCCTAAGTTTATATTTATTTCGGTTTTAATTTATGTAAATGAGATAAAATGTTCAAATAAATCAATGAAGTAGCACGAAGAAGCGACGGCGCAAGGGGCTTTCATTTACAAATTTTAATAAAATCTATTTCAATTTAATACTTATTGGTTATTGGTGAATAACTATTACACATAGATGAATGCACGTTTTTGTCTGTCGGTATGATCAACTTATGCGAACGTGCAGTGCAGTGTGGCGCGGTGTGGCACAGCGTGGCGCAGTGTGGCGCGGGGTGGCGCGGGGTGGCGCGGGGTGGTGCGGGGCGATGGTGCCTCGAAAGTGAGAGTGGTGACGGTGCTTCCGCGCTCACTCGCCTTTCTCTATCGACTCGGAGTCTGATGCTTGCCTAATTTTAGGCATTGTAGCCACTTTAAATTCAAACCCATTGACCTTCTTCGTGCTTCAATATTCTTAATAATTCGCAACCTTATATTGTCTTAGTTTTACATACTCATAGTGTTTCAGTCTATCCGTTTAAAATCTTGATGAGTCTACATTATTAACGCCTCTCTAAGACACATCATTATAATTAAGTGACTTGTACAAGCATTCGTTTAGTCGTTAACCTGATAGATATATTAAAATGAGTCTAGTCTTCTTTCAACCATAACAGATTTCTTTATATTTAAGGACTACAAATACTGCGATATTAATAATACCAGTATGAGTAAATTCAAAACAGAATTTAAAGCCTTGTTATTATATGTTACACGAAAAAGTGTTGTTGTTGTTACATGTTACACGAAAGCATATTGCTGAGATACAGTAGTCGTTCAGACTCCCTTACGATATAGTTTTGCTATAAAATGAAGGAGGCAGAGGTGATATACATGCCATACAGAATTAGCAACCTAATGACGAAGCACTCACTTTACTACCGATAGCAATAGTAGATTTTCTTCCCATTCAATGCTACCCTATGATGTAATATAAACCAATTGCTATAATAATGAAGCAGCATTTCGAGCAACAACGTAAAAAATAATATGTAAAAATTCAAAAGTCCTCTGAATAGTTATGTTAAAAGCCGATGACAACGAACAGTTGCGACATTTGGAAGAGGGCGGGCAGAAGGGTCCGCGGGGTCTGCGGCGAGCGAGTTTGCATAGCGGCCGATGTCGTCACCGGCGACCACTTTCTCCGACGAAAGTGAGAGCGGCGAGCGCTCCCCGGAAGCGCCGCGCCGCTCGCACCTCGCTCCGACCGTACTGGTTTATCGGTTCCATCCACACATAGCGCCGCTCCGAGCCGAACACTCTCCGCTCCACTAGGGGAATATCACTCGAAACTACGAATCGAGACGTACGCCGACGAGGGTGATAACGAAGGCTCGGCAATCAGGTCATCGGGCCACGTTATTGTGTCGATATGTCGAGGGAAACGGGCGGCGGCTCGGCGGGGATGTTGGATTGTATAAGCCGGGTGCGGGCGCGTGGTGCGCGGTGCGTGGTGCGCGCGCGCGGAACGGTGGAGGAAAGCGTAGCGACGCGCACGTAACCGCCAAGTGGGTTACTTCCGCTTCCTGCCGCCGCCCGCGCCGCGCAGCCGCCGCCGCCGCGACGCTCGCGTTCTTCACGAGGAAGCGCCGCGCACCGCATCTCACGTCGTTACGTCACGGAATCTGCGATATTCTCGCGATGCAGTTTTTTGTGATTGCGATTACGCGTGCGGCAATACAGATATTTCGTAATCATAATGAACGCGATTGAAACGAAGAAGCGATCTCGATGCTAATGAGTAGGTAATGATTTAGTTTTTGTGGAGAACTATCGCATGGTGGGGCGAGGCGAGGCGTCGCCGGAGGAACCGCGCCGCCGAACGTCGCGCGGCGAGGTTCCTCCGACTGCCATATTAATGTTTTTTGTTCCTTCACAGTATCGACAAATTCATAATAATATATATTAGAACAAGTGTTCAAATAAATATCACGATTGTTTATTTAAACATTTCTTTATTGTTTTTCCACGATTGTTTTTCCGCCCGCAATGTGCAGGCGGAAAAACAATGGCCGAAATATGTTTAATGCTGGTCCTTATGCGAAACCCATTTAATGTCTATAACGAAACTAATGTTTACAATTAGTTCTATAAGTTGACGCATGTTCGATTTTAATAATAGTGACGTCCTCGATATTGACATTAATATTATTGAACCATATGTCGAAGAGCGGTCCCTTCGTCATCGTCATCTTCGTCTTTTAATACGCTTCTTTATTAAACTTCCAATAGAAAGTAGAAACTCGTCAATTAATAAATTTAAAGCATTTATTAGGATCAAGCTTAGTCGTAAAGCATGTTATAAAATTTCTGATTATACCTATAGAAGATAAAACAGCTTGGGACTGAACAATACTTTTCCGTAATCAATTAAATGTCAAAGTGTAATGTATCCTACCAAACATGATTCTTCTAGCCAAATGGAAGGCAATATACTGGAGCTAACTTTTATTGTCCATGTAAAAACAAGATGGTAAAAAAGTTATAACAAGAAAAAAGACGAACCCACTGAGTTTCTTGCCGGATCTTCTCAGTAGAGGTCGGGTTCCGATCCAGTGGTAGTGTAAGAAAAGTAAAATGTAACGGGCAATTTGTAAGAGATGTCATTTTATCGACCACTAAAGTTTCTATAACATTGTTTAGCCAATTTTTTAATGTTTGAGAGACCCATTTAGTCCTGACTGATCCGGGACTGGTTCTATTGAAAAAACTTCTTGGAAACTATTATAAATAAAATATATTGTACATAATAGTAGTAAGTACATTAAAGGTTTGTCGACTTTAAATACAACTATTTGATTAATAGCATCACAATATTTCTTAATAAGGAATTTAGGTGTGTACGTGTAACTTATTTGTTTTTATAGTAGGGTAGTAGGGTATATAATTTATTTATTTCTCACAGGTATTAATATGTAATTCATTTAACAGAATTTACAATATTATTTTACATTATTAAATATCTTAAGCCAATGTCGTGTTGCTAATTTCTTTTATTTCTGCTAAAACTAAAAATTTATGTAATAAATACATATCATTAACGATAAAACGAATAACTGTTTACACTTTAAGCACCTGCATATAAAATTAGGTTTGTACAATATACTTATATTTCTATTAAAATAGCCCAATTAAAATAACAGTGTGAGGAACATTACTCAAAACAATTATTATTTGTTATAGTAAGTATAAATACAGCCTAACAGTAGATTTCTGTACAATCGCACGTCCTCCCTGCAATACTAAACATACCTATTTGGTCTGAAAGCGTCCACATTTTTGATATATTGTTATATGAGGAAATTAAGCTCATATTAAGATATGTCTTAATTATCAATTTCGTAGTAACCAGATGTAAAACGGTGGAGACATGACGATTCATTTTATTTGTTTCTTTATTGCTTGTGACGTTTTAGCTCAAAATCGTAATGTATTTTTAGGCACATGAAGGTTCGTGAATGAGCGGAAATATCGCATGCTTATGTAACTTCGACCACGTTGAAATAGACGATGGCAAGAAACTAGAGTCACGAACTAGCCCCATAGTTTGCGGCCGACCGTCAACGCCACCGCCGCACAACCAGTGTTATCGTATTTAAACATATGTACCATTAAATGATTTTCAGCTTTAGATATTAAAACATCGATCGAAATGTGCAATTTATATTTTGAAAATTGTAGCGTAAATATAGCCTTATTTATGAAAACACAGACTAGGTAGGTATAGCCGCGATATCTACGTTATTGTAAATAGGTACTACAATAGTGGTAATATATAAAAATATTATGAAATTTTAACCAGAAAGCTAACCACAAATTCTCGTAGCCAAAACTTCATTACCTTTAGTGGTGCAATTGTCATAGTCCCTTTCTCAGTGCTCACTCACGTACGTAAAGCACTTATGTGCTAAATTCTAGGGTTATAGGTTCAGCGGTTTCGCCCTTGCGGTGATGTCTGGGTGCGTCAGCCAGTCGGTCACCTTCTTTCTTATGTATTCTATATATTAACACCTGAAGCAAGAACTTGGGATCCGTTTTTAAAAAATACTTTGGACAATAGAATATGAAATTTGACACGAAGAGATATCATTTCATCTCATTGATAGATTACCCTACTTTTGTAGGCATTCCAATCCGTTTATAAATCTAATAGCTCTTTCATGGCTACCGCTGTGCCTAAGCATTCAGACCTTCCTTAATATAAGTTTTTGCCGGTATACAGGAAGACATTGCTGCCTATTTCTTAGATAATATATTGTCTATTAGTACCGTCTTAGCAGGCGCTTCAAATATCTATTGCCTACAGTCAACTGCCAACTCTACATATGCTTTTAATGCATCGCAACATAATTTAATTTTAATCTGATTAATCCGCTAGAATAAAAGAAGTGACGTGTTGACTAGTGCCTGGTATTAATTACCTGGTACCTATTTTTTGTACATTATCTATTACAGTAAAGCAGATTATGTTTTGTTTAATATTGTCATAGAAGCGGCCGAGGAACACACTGATTGTTGTTTACCAGAAGTTATTTTTTTTGACCGTGGACAAATTTAACGGGAATACAAAGAGTGGTCGATCTCATAACTGTGTTGCGGCGTCATGCCTATACGAGGGCTTTACCAAACTTCTAAACAAAAGTGGAATTCTAACAAATGAAAATTTTAATCATGTCCACTACTTTTCGTTCAAGATTTATAGTCAAGAAGCAATTAATGGTGTTCGATATTATCTGTCATAGTTTTAGGAAATAAGTATATATTCGTACAAATAGATTTATGTAATTGTTGGATTTGATTTACGCAGACATGTGCTAACTACGCACGCAGGAAGACTCGTACAATTAGTCTAATACACGTTTTTCTCGACGAGTGACTCATTTTCTACCGTTAAACAATGAACGCTGAAACACTTGGCTATTTTAATGTCACGAACATGTAATAATCAGTATTTCTATTGTTGCATTGAGTTGTGAAGTTTAAAAATAATTTATGGCGCAAAACCAAAATTAAAAATGCATTCTTTTATCAATGAGATACAAACTTATGATTTCTCTTGTCTCTTGACGTAGGTAGGTACGTTTTGTTCAATCGTCTGTTATGTATAATAGTTTAAAAATTAACAATAGGGAATATGCATAAAATTTAAATTCGTCTCAATTTTTTTTCTCGAATCTTTATTACCGACACATTAAAATGAAAAAGTATTTTTAATTTAATTGTCATTTAATCTCTTAAAACATTATATAAAAGTGAAAAATAAGGAAGCGAACTTCAAAATTACAAAACGCGCTACGATTTGTCAAGACATCGGCGCGCGATATTCATACGGTGTTCTTCTACTAATAAGTATGTAAGAATAATAGTTTATTCCTGTGTTTTCTATGGTTGTATCTCGTAAATCTATATTTGTAGTAAATCTAGATTCACGAGATTCAAAGAATAAAACTTGTCAAAGCACAATCAGGTAATCTACCGAAAATAGATACATTTATGATGACAGCATATTTTGCATCAAATTTCGATTTTATGTTATAGTTTAGTCTTTGTAATTATTGATAAGTGATGGTTATTATTATGTGACATAGTTTATAACATTTTTATAATACAGCCGTTTATAAAATAGGTACCAAACATAAAGGAAATTTGGACATTTTTATTTATATTTTTTTCGACATTATATAGACATAATGCATATTCCCTATAAGTATAAATAAAGTAAATAGTAACGCATACTTTGCAGCTTTAGGCCTCAGGCCTCCTCGTGAGGTATCATTCGAAGTGAGCCCACAGAATAAGCCACAGAATAAGCCACAGAATAATCCACATCCTCTTCTATTTTTAATAGATATCTGAGTCAATTATTGAATGAGTTCAATTGCTTTGCTTTTGTTTTATATTTACTACTTGTTGCATCACTCATTTTTTTTTATATACTAGAAATATTTTTTTACGAATATCATTATATATTTAAATCATATTTCAGTGTAGTGGAATGTCGCACTCGTATCTAATAGCATGCGACTCGTTTGTGGATTGGATTGTTTATATTATATTATTTGCATTGTTAGCAAATGTGTCTCTAATTTTTCGCAATTAGACGTCGTGAGCCTTAACAGTGATGTTTCCTTCGCACTTTTTTTTAGTCTAATCTTTTTCCAATAAAATGGTAGTGGTAGAGCGGAGAACGTGTATAGGGTACAGGGTTGGTTGGTACGGCGCGTGTGAGGATGTTCAGGTTGTGGCGGGTGGTCGGAGGCTGCGGCGGAGTGCGCACCGCGTCACGCGGCCGCTGCGCGCGCGCATGCCGCGCCACGTGACCGCGCGCTTCGCCCCCGCCTCGCCTCCCCACCGCGACACGTGTGTCTTCTCAGGCTAATCCTTCACTCATATACACTTCTTTCTACTTTTAACGTGATATATGATTAAGATAACCCGTATTCACTTGACACTAACCAAATTTTACTCGTTAACGTGATATTAAAAATAGTAAAAAAATTAAGCGATCACTTAGAAAGTTTATAATAAAGTAAACTTTGGCGCTTCTGTTGTTTAAAACTTGATTAGGCCGTGGAAGATAATAATATGTTCCAAATTTAAAATTATGCACGGTTACAGCCATGTACTAAACCCGTGTATAGGATAAATATTAATACGTAGTAATAAACAAACAGTGTGTTAATGTGCGGCGCGGCCGTCTAGAGCGCGGCGGCGGCGGCGGCTGCCGGACGCGACGCTCGGGCTGTCCTGTCTAATCACAAGCACAAGTTTGACACGTTCCACTCGTAGTGGGCACTCGGAACCTCTTACACGTTATGCCTCCTAGGAATGTACATTGTAATCGTGAGTTGTGGACAGCCGTTATTAACGATGCAATCAACTCTATTCATCCTGCTCTGGCGACTCCATCATTGTTTGTACATAAAAGTTTCATTTTTCCCAATATATGCTCCGCGAATGTAATTTTTGTATCTATGTCATAACATCCGCACGGGAACGGCGGAAAGATCCGAAACTAGTCGTAAGTCGCAGCGCACGTTGCATCGCTTCGACGAGCGCGCAGGCGGCCGCGCTCCGCCCGTCGGCCGCGTTGCTCTTCGTGATTGTCCTCCACGAAATATTTACTGCTACGCTGTCAGATTGTAACGCGTATGAGATATTCTATGCCGTGCTGCAATTGCTGACGATGACGACCTTAAAATGGTGAATGAGTGCGAAGATCTCGGGCAAATGCAGGACGGCAGAGACGAGCACGCCCCCGCGGGCCGAGCGTGCCGAGCGTGCGGAGCGTGCGGCCGCCAGTGACCGGCTCTCGCCTCCTTGTTGCAGGCAAGTCGGTGAACAGTAAGGACGCGCTCGAGGACAAGAAGGATGACAGCGAGCTGTGGGAGGCGCAGGCCGCCTTCCTGGGACCCAACCTCTGGGACAAGACGCTGCCCTATGACCCCGATCTCAAGGTACAAGAAGTCAGTAATCGCAACTTTATTACCTACTGCGTGTTGCGTGTCGTGTGTGTCTCTCACCGGCTTTCTAACCGCTGCCGCCCGCACTAGGTAATAGAGTCGTATCCCCGCCCGCCCCCGATCCCTCCTCTCCCGCACCCTAGTCGCTTTGACGCTGAACCCCTGTGCCGTTTTTTTATTTACTTTATTTGCTCCATGTTCAATTGATATTTTATAATGTTTACTGTCGTCGTGTACGATATCTCATATGAACCGAATGTTCGATAGAAATGGTAATGTGCATAACGGCTGGCGTGCTAGCAAGCTGCGATATATACGATTGCGAAGTGCTGTTGCGTACGAGTTGCAAAATGTGTGAGGAGGGAGGTAGGAGTGCGACGTCGGTGCGAGAAGCGCTCGCGGGGCGTCGCGTCGCCGGGCGTGACGGAGATATGGCGTGTTTCAGTACGTGGACCTAGATGAGTTCCTGTCGGAGAACGGCATGCCGGGCGAGGCGCTGGGCGGCGCGCACCTGGGCGGCTCGGCGTTCGGCGCGGGCGCGGGGCTGGCGCTCGGCCTGCAGGCGCCCGTCACCAAGCGGGAGCGCTCGCCCTCGCCCTCCGACTGCATGAGCCCCGACACCATCAACCCGCCGCTCTCGCCCGCCGATTCCAGTACGTTGCATTCTATATCTTTGTATATCTTCTATACTTCGAGTTTTTCAGTTGATTATATTGTACATATTTTAATTTTATACTTTCAGTATTATAATTACTTTGAATAATTAATAGTAATAGTAATAACTAGGTCTAAACTATGTTGACACCGGCGAAGTCCGGCGATTTTCTGTAAGATTCCCCTACTCCTCTGTTAAAACTTGATTACCTTAAAAAAAAAATCCTCTATTTTTTAAGGTAATCTAGTTTTAACCACTCATAAGGTCCGTTGTTACATAAAATATACATAGCGAGGAAATAATAAAAGTATATATTTAGTGACGGGTGTGAACGGTTTCCTGTACATTTCCAGCGTTCTCAATGGCGTCGTCGGGGCGCGACTTCGACCCCCGAACCCGCGCCTTCTCCGACGAAGAGCTCAAGCCGCAGCCCATGATCAAGAAGTCCCGGAAACAGGTAAATGAAGTTAGTGCGCGTCCATTCCTAGCCGCATGCGGCCAGCCTGCGGGGAGCGGCGTCACTGCACTCACACGCACACCGACAGCGACACTTACACATGCTACACACCCCATACCTCGCTGTCCATATCGCTTACATGCTTTCATCTTAGACGCCTTTTCAATCTTCAAACTCTTTTTCGGCTTTCAAGTTATTCAAGTTTTCATTAGCCGTGCGTGACCAAATTTTAAAATGTAAAGATTTGTTTGTTCTGTACTTTCTAGTTTAAATTAAATTATTATTTTTTATCTAAGTCTAGTGATGGTCATACAATCTTCTCTGTAGCTTTTGTTATAGTCTAGCGTGTAAAGTCGGAGACCATGATTCATGTGTACGTACCAATATGATATACCTATAATTTGAGACGTGAGCACATTGACGTGACGAAATATTTTCAGGGTTCCCCACCCTAACGGTAAATACAAGGCTACTGCTGAGCCTCCACTGTTTGTTCGTCAGTCCCGGGGCTCTATCTCTCGAGCTTTAGTGTCAAGTGTCTATCAAATGGTTAAAATTTTGGCCCCTATAACAATGGATACTGAAAGTAAAAGCTAAAATTATAAGACTATAGCCGTATAAGCCGAAACCCGTATTTTCGAGCCTTTATTTATTAAACCATAATAAGGCTCTAGATGTTCATATTAGTGTAAGTTTGAAAAACTATAATATATTTACAAAAAATCCTTTTGAACTATCACGTATCTTGTGTGGCGACACAATTCATTTAGAATTCTATTTCCTCTGACTATAAATATTTTAATTAAGTCAAGTACCTAAACTCGAAATAAAATATATTTCACTGTTATTTTTCACTGTAAGGTCAATTCTTTCGTATCCCTTATCACATTAAAAGATAAATCTATGCCTTAAAAATATTATAGAAATTAGCACGAGTTTCTTAAAGTTGTCACCGTACAACACCTGAATTCCGTTGTCTAGTTGTCCGGAGCCGTCAGAGTCGCGTATCCTGAAATCTACTTTTGCAAATCGCTCACAAAAAGAACATTAAGTATGCGTATAACTAATAATAATATCGTTATAATGTTTCACGGTTTTCATGAGCAAACCGTATGTAGGTACCTACTAAAATTATTCATTTAGCTCGTTTCGAGCGTCAGGTCCTAGTGATTCAGCGTCAACACGTAGGCATGTATATGCTACACTCGACATCTGACACTGAACACACCACAACTCATGAAATCGCCACACACTTCACACGACACAACACGACACAGCACACAGCATGACAGCTTTTTAACGCTTCATCAAAGACAACTAACCACTAACTTGCCAGTACGGCAGGCGGGCTGTGCGGCGCAACGAGCAAGATTGTAGTGGCATTTGGTACTGGAATGATTTGAATAGTTCAATTTAATCAGTTAATACAGCTATACCAAATAGTCCCAAGATAATACTAAACGGATAAATAGAAGAAAAACGGGAGTCATTTGCGACAGCACTTATTTACCCTTTGGTAGCGTTGCGCTGAACAGCCTGCCTACTTTGTTTGTTTTTTATTATTGAAACACACTTTGGTTTTGGATATGGGCACATATTAGCAAGATATTTTATTCAAATAGAAGAAAATGTAATAAAAAAAACAAATACATAGATTTCTTATGGTGGTTTTATTTTCCGCAAAGGTAACGCCGGTATAATATTTTAAAATACTCAAGTATCAATCACTTGTTGATTTGTTTTAGAAAATACATTATTTGCATCTGATGCTTAATGGGAAGGAAAATCGATTATTGATTATATTATTTAGTATTTATAACACCATTCCCTGCATACCAGTGTCGAGGTTAACGGAGTAAATCCGAAATGATACTAAAATAAAATCCGGATAACTTTTTCATACCAAATCTTGGTTTAAATTGAATTTAAGAAAAACAACGAAACTAACTCTAATATTGGTTCCAAAAACATTAAGTAAGAATAGGCACTGTAATTCTAGTTAAAAGCGAGTTATTAGTTTAGAGTTATAAATTCATTATAAAAATATGATTAGATATTAGCAGCGAGTCACTCAGCGTACTGTTCACATGCACACTTACATTCACACACGGCGCCGCCTCGACCACTCTGGACCATTTCAGGCTCCGTTCGTTTGCACGCTATCGAATAACTCAAACGCCCGCCTTCGATGTAATGACATATTATGCAGATATGTACAGAGCGCGGAGCACGACCCCGGTTGCTCGTGAATTTGTAACCGACGAGCTCGCGAAGTCGATTTGTTTGCCGGGAATCCTCTATTATAAAAATAGTATCTGCATTGCATTGTGTGAACGAACGGTGTCCGGAGCGCGGCGGCGCGGTGTGCGGAGCGGACGGCGGCGGCTGCACCGGCTCTAACGAATTTAATGATTTTGGCCAAGGAATGATCTTATCATATTTTCGATTACTTTTACAAAATATTCGATTAAATGCCTCTAAAGCATCAAAACAAATTATGTGCATATTATACTTACTTTTATAAAGGACAAAAGGATAAATAAAAAAAGGATAAAATATAGCACGATTTTTGCCTAATGTTTTAACGTTAGTAACCATAAGGCCTGTCACTGAATTTTACGATTGTACAAGTATTACGCACTTCTCAACGACCACCTCGAATTATTATCACTTAAACAATAGTGCGATAACGGTCAAAGAAGGTCAAAAAAGTGACGGGCTTCGGAGATCATTCCTGAGCGCCGAACGGGGAGCAGCCCGGCCGGTGTTAGCCGCCTGAACTTCGTCATGTTGTGGGTGAAGGGTGGTGTGGGTGGTATGAGCGTGTGGCGCGGCGAGCTAAACCCCTATCGACGTCGTCGACAGTTCGTGCCCGACGACCTGAAGGACGACAAGTACTGGGCACGCCGGCGGAAGAACAACATGGCGGCCAAGCGCTCGCGGGACGCGCGCCGCATGAAGGAGAACCAGATCGCGCTGCGCGCCGGCTACCTCGAGAAGGAGGTGAGTGGACACACTTTCCACGTGTTCGTGCTGTATTGCACACCACCTATCTTACTTTACCCCAAACCTACACATTTTAAGTAGCGTATAACGAAAAATGTCATACTTTATGTGCTACGTATTGATATACTACTATGGTGAATTTCAGAATATGGGTCTGCGACAAGAAGTGGAGTTGCTTAAGAAGGAGAACCACATCCTACGAGAGAAGCTGTCCAAGTACGCGGACGTATAAGCGGCCGCCACCGCCACAGCACAAAGCCACACGACATGTAAGCTTGTTTATGTGATAGAAATACAATATAAGCCAATACGAATACCACCTATGAACCCTGACCATAAGGTTCGCTACCTTAATTTTATCAAACCAAGAATACACTCGGCCTGCTCCGGTTTCAATAACACGAGTATGCTTATGAATATGTCCTCATAGCTTTAGGGGGAGGTCTAGTTAGAATTTTCAAAACTATAGTCTTTTATTATTCCATTTTCTAAAAGTAGATTCTCTTGCGCCTATTTACCGACTAGTTGGTTTTGAATCAGACTATTATTTGCTGAAATATGTAACTTTAGTCTCGTTTTCCTCGAAACCATGTTTTCAAAGTTGGTGATCACTGTAACTCGAAAACGGCTTTACCGATCGGGTTGAAATTTATATCACTTCTTCTCTATTCTCCGGTTGAACGAAGGATTTTTATTTAAAAAACTTTAAGGCCATTCGTTCTTTTAATAGTCAAAAGCGAAATTTTTGTCAAAATAAAATGTTTGACTTTTAAAGTCCGCCATATTGTAAAAAATTGAAATTTTCCAAAATCCTTCGTTCAACCGGAGCATTATATCCTAAGCTATAGATCCTTACTCTTTGGTTGGTTTTGGCAATCCCTTGCAACGCAGCCTTGATCACCGCAAAAATTGTTTCTTTTGCATCGTCATCGCTCTTTGAGATTTACCGCTTTATTTTTATATACACTTGTTTAAAATAATGCCTACATTCACATTAAACATGTATCTTTTAAACATAATACATTTCCAACTAGACCTCTCCCCTTAATGCAGGCTCTAGGAATATGGGTAACGACCTCTCTTACGTCCCCTCGGACGTTGCAAACAATCGCAGTCTATTAATTTCGAGAGGTAATATTTCTTCAATTTCTATCTCTCGTTCTTCATGGAAAGACATGATGGAACTGCCCACTCCACTCACGTGGAATTATTTCGATCTATTACCTTAACCTTAAAAACTTATATTTATCTATAATAATAAACTTAATTATTATCATTTGAAAAAAAATATGATAATAAGGTAAGGGGTAATTTTATGTAATATTTTTTTATGAAGCGGCCGTGGAATTTTACATTCTTTTGATTTTGGACGCTGAGCAATTTTATTATAACTCACGTAATGGACGTCCCTTTAAAACAACATATATTTTTCAGACAAAGTGGTCAGTGAACTTTAAGAAGGGCCTGCTTACCCCGTTAAGATTTTCTTGTACAATTCAAGCAATACGTGGGTGGGCAATAGAGGGAGTATGGTGCAGGTTACGTGGCATTACACTACACGTTTTTGTGCAGGACAAATCTTATAGAAAAAAACAATGGTGCATAAATTTTTGTAGCGCTTTACATACACCTTTTGAAATGTGTGTGCAATTGACACGCGGCAAGGGAAACTTGTCACTACTCGAGACTAGATTTGTCAAGCAAATCATATAAAATATCACTTATTTAAGTAACATTACCACGTTGTAGTAGTGTTGTTCACACAGGCCGAACCTGTTATTTTTTTTTTTTGTAAATTATCTGTCAGCGATACCAATTTAAAAGTATTATAGTTAAACTGATTTATGTTTATAAAGTGCGATCCATTATATAACAATGCCGCGTGAAGCCAGCTTGGTCTCCAGCTGATTGCACTTTTAAATAAAATATGCAGCCCCGTTCATGTCTACAGTTACTGACCATAGTTGGATTTAACCGGGCCCAGGTGGAGGCCCCAAAAATACTATTTTCCTGTATGTGTATATATCACGGTATCTACCGTAAATCGACCGCGTAGACATGTATCGTGCCCGTTAAAATATCATAGTACTATGAGTTTTGGCGGTCACGGCCCGTGTCTGGCGCGCCCAGTGTCTGCAGCCGCAGTGACGCTCGGTGTTGTTGCAGGTCGCGGGCCGCCGCGCGCTCCGGGCACACGTCTTTGACATCTACTTGTGACGCTTTTAATATTCGGTTTACATGTACTCTACTGACTAATTGTATCGTATTGTATTGTTAGCTATATGAAACTATTGCTGTGACTTTGGTCCGCCCTCCCCCTCCCCTCCCGTGGCACTCCGGATGTTGTACCCCCGCCCGCTGTTGTTGTTTCCTGTAAAGATGTATTTATGTATCGATTCGCCGATCGGTCCCCCGATAGGTTAGTTAATAAAATGTTTAAAATCATGTTGTTGAAGTGCACCACGCGCACGTTATGATATAGACGCGGATCGATCGGCGCATCGGGTGCCGTAAGTTATACATTTGGTTCTTTTATGGTAGAAGTAAAGGATATCACAGTTACCGTAAGTTACTTAGTTTAATAGGTGAATCTTAACCAAAGTTCCGCTCGCCCCGGCGCGGCGGCGGCGGGGCGGCGCGGCGGGGAGGGGACCCGCCGGACCCCTCCCCTCCGCCGCCGCGCCGCCGAGGTCACACCGCGCCCGTCGTCAAGTAGTGAGCGAACACTAGTTTCGTTTCGACTTTACTTAGTGGATAGTTTAAGTAGTCCGTAGATTCCGTAGCGTAGTCGTTATTAGTCTATTTTTGTTATGGCCGTAGTTGTTAACGTTTTTGAAAGTTTATATTTTATTTTTTTTAGTTGTAAAGAGACTCGCGTCACGGCGTCGACGCGGGGGCCTCGCCCCACGCTCGTACATCTGGACGTTCCTCCGCAGTTGTGCACTCTATTTGACTCGTGCTAATGTTATAATATATTTTTGTAGGTTTTTGTCGTTGATAAATGAGTCAATTGAATGTTTATTGAATTGAAATAAAATTAATGTTTATGAACTAAGACTAAGAAGTTGTTGCATTTGAAAGTATTTTATGAATACAAAGCGAGAACAATAAGATGTTTTTTCTATAAAGGTTTACATGCGAGGGATTCCTATAGGTGTGACGGTTGAACTTTTGAAATGCACTGTTTCATATCAAACGATATTGTAATTATGTAATCGTGTTAAAGTTAATCGGCCGCGCGGCCGGCATTTGATATCCCGTCTTGTTTGTTAAAGTATACATTAAATTATGAAATGTCATGTATATGGTCCTCATGCCGCTCATTCGGTACGTTAGGAGTATAGTAAGCGAAGTAAGTCCTCGCGCACGGCGTGCGAGCGCGAGGGAGCGCCCGCGGAGTCCGTCCGCCGCGTGTCGCTCGCCCCTCCGCCCCTCCGCCCTCCGCCCTCCATCTGTTTCGCCTTCGATGTGAACACCAGCACTGCAACAACATAAAACCATATTGATTTACATGTACGAGTAGTATTTCGTTTGATTTTAATTTATATGGTTCTATGGATTGAAATAAACGTTAATTGTTGTATTTATGTTTATTTATTTGCGAGGGTCGCGCGGCGCACCCCGCCGCCGCCCCGCCTTACTGAGCCGCCGTTACGATTCCTGATCGCTGTTTTATGTAATAAATCGTGGTACAGTACCTTGCACAACCTTGACTTTCATTCGCCACCGAGAAGCGCAGGCGACCCCCCCTCCCCCTTCATCTTCGCCATACACATACACCCCGCTGCTGATCGACATGAGAAGCTGTAATCAACACTGAAATTCTTGCATAATATGAGAAGTGACATAAATAATATGAATTCTAGCAATGGGGCTTTAGTAATGTAGTAGTTCAACAGTGACATCATGGTTGTCCAACAATTAAGGTTCACAAGAAAATATAACTACAAACGTAGAGTAAATAAGTAGCGTTTCAGTAAGAAATACGCAACAATGTAAACTACAGGCGCATTGTTGGTAACGCCTAGACGCGGCCTACCTGGCGGAGAGTTAGGCGGCATCTACTGATCTAAGGGTGCGTACAAATCTACCGAACGCTCTCGTATAGACTGGCAAGTTGTATGCGCCCGTTGTTGAGTCTGTCAGTTCTTGCGACGCACGCGCAAGTAGCAACTACTGCACTAAAATTAAATAGATTTGCGTGCACAGATTCTGTAGTCATACGTGAATTGTAATAAATAAACGCTCATCAAACAGATACTAACTATTGCATATAGACATAGCGTGCAACGTGCGTGCAACACGTTTATAACGCATTTGCAAGATATGTAAGTGCTCTAAAATAAATATTTAGACATGTGGGCATTTGTGTTTATTTCTAAGGTGATTTTAAAGAGACTCATTTTTAGCACTAATAAATATTACCTACTTGTATAAATAAAGTTTTTTAATAAAAGTAAATTATGTATTATTCATAAAAAAATGTGTTTATTGATATATAAGTATCCCCGATAAATTAAATATTATATAGATATATATGGCATTACGAGATACTATCAGAGTAACGTAACCCCTCTGGGTACGGTACCCTGATAGTGAGAATTACGTGACCACAACAATTAGGCGCATGAAACAAAAGCGGTTCCGTACTTAGCACCTCGCTTCTGGCCCCGCGCGTCCCCTAGTGTCGTGCAGTCGTGTTTCGTTATAATGTTACTTTAATGAGTGATTGTTGAATTTTTAAAGTTATTATTAAATTAGTTGATTATTTGTCAGTAAACCTCAAAATGAGTAGGAAAAAGACTATTCGTGGAAGAGAAAGAACTCTTAAATTCAAAATACGAATTTTTTTAACAAGAAAAGATGCACGGGCTCGGTATTCCTCTCTCCCAAGTCGAAAATCAATTGTGTGCTGCAACAGGCATGTCTCTTACACAAAATAAGAAAGAAAATATTCCATGTCTGCGAATATATTGATCACATGAATGTGCTTTAATAAATACACGACTATTGAACATGCACCACTATGGCGTATGTTTTAATAATGGTTTACCTGCAAACTCTTGGTATTTGGTAACAGAATAAACTTATCGGGATGGGAAAACCCTAGTTCTAATGATGTTTCAACTGTCATGCGCCTAATTGTTTTGGTCGAGTAGTATCTAAAAACGAAACCGTATCAAATAGCTCTGCTGTTGCACCAGTGCTGCCTCTGGCGGATCTTTAGAGGAAACAGGCTCATTGACAAGCTCAACGATAACTCTTCATTTTGATTGCAGAGGCGCTAGTGTCGCTCCTCATTCATTGATAAAAAGTATTTCGAATTCGTGACAATGAACCAGATAATTATCAAGGGCTAGTTTTTATTGACAGTAAAAATAGGATGAATAACATCATACACACCATAACAAATCCACAGAACTATCAGAAATGACTTCGTAAACAAATAATTTTATAGAAATCCCAAATAGTCATGGAATATTGTTAGTATATTTCTTTAGTTTAGTTTCCTAGTAAAATTGTTCATGATTTTATCTGTGTCGATACCGATATTATCTTGTATTAATAAATAACTGATCTATTGGTAATGAGTTCGCTGGAAGGCACGCAGCGTACACCAATTAATGCCATTTTTCTATGTATATATTCATATTCTGAGAATTATGTAATGCTAGCAGGATCCAATATCCAGAGTATTCAATTTCAATAATATGATATTCAGTTTCATTAATGTTTTGAGATCTACTCCTGGACATTTACCTCTCCCTCCGTAATGGGCATTCGGTCAATAGCCACTGCGCCTGGCACGAGTCCTAGCTAAAGTAGTGGGTTTTAACGCTATTCAGATCGACGCAGCTGCCTATAGAAAGTTTTGCCTATTGACCCGATTACGTCAGAAAGAGGGTAATGTTTTCAAGCGTACGTGTATGTAGGTACTACTCGACCAAAACAATTAGGCGCATGACAGCTGAAACGTCATTAGAACTAGGGATTTCCCATCCCGATACGAAGTATATTCTATTACCAAATACCAAGAATATGTAGGCATAACATAATTAAAACATACGTCATAGTAGTGGTGTATGTTCAATAGTAGTGTATTTGTTAAAGCACTATCATGTGTTTAATATATTCGCAAATATGGAATGTCTTCTTTCTTTTTTTATTTGTGTAAAAGACTGATGTCTGTTGCAGCATACACTCAATTCTTGACTTGGGAGACAGGCATACTGAGCCCATGCATCTTCTCTTGTTAAAAAAATGCATATTTTGAATGTAAAAGTCATTTCTCCTCTACGAATTGTTTTTTTTTCCTACGCATTTTGAAATTTATTGCTGAATAATCAACTAATTTAAGTATAACTTTCAAAATTCAACAATCACTTATTAAACTAACATTATAACAAAATAACATTAAACACGTGCTGCCTAACGTAAACACCTAGACGATACACGACTGCACGTCACTAGGGGATGCGCGGGGGTATAAGTGAGATGCGGGGTACGGAACCGCTTTTGTTTCATGCGCCTAATTGTTGTGGTCACGTAATATGTCAATTTATTTGGCACGCGTTACAGCCCAAACGGCTTGACGGATTGTGACAAATGGCGTATAATTTGAGACGCTGCAGTTGTGAGTGATATAAATAAGCAGTCGGGTTAGTTTTCATAATTTGACAATGTTAATGTTAATAATGTTGACCGATGAGATATCTTTAAAATAAACGGACTCACAAACGAATCTGTACCTCCAAGTTCTCTTCTTAAGGGTTATAATTTTTGTAGGAAAGGAAGAACATATGTTTTATTATATGAAACTACAAAGCTAAATGCTAAGTTTCATTAAAATTGGTGGATTCTCATACAAACTTGCAACCCTTATTTCACCCCCGTGCTGCCGTCGGAAAAGCCGTTCTTGGCTGACGTCTACGTCGAAAAGAACCCCTACTGAAAAATTCACATTTCTATCTTTAGTAGCTAAGCTCTGCGATGTGTAATCAATACGTGAGTGAGCATCTTTTCGCTTTTATATATATTTACTCGCATAACCGCGCGACTTCGTTCGCGTAGACCAGAGGTTCGCAAACTCATTTCGTGTAGGTAACGCCCACTTTGAAAATCTGTTATTTTGTAGCGCCCCCCATTTTCTTTCACATTAAAAGCTTTAATAACGAATTGGTCTTGATTTTAATTAAAAACCTGTCAGCGTTCAGAGACATCCCGATTTTTAAATCAAAATTAAACCTCAGTCCCGGCAGTCACTTTATCGACCAATAAAAAGGTTGCGGAACCTATACAAATTTAAGTCAATTTAAGTCAAAAAAAGGGTTACCAAATTGGAGAAACGGATTGAGGTTCTTTTAGTTACTTCAGCGCCCCCTATTTTTTTCCGAGTCCCTTACCGCCCCCGTCTAGACCGCCCCTCCAGCGCCCAAATTACCGAACTTTCATACAAACTTATAACCCTTACTTTACCACCTTAAGGTTTATTTACGCAAAATTTGTTTAATAAATATTCAACGTAATTAAACCATGAACACAAACTAGGGTATATTATGCTGATATCAAAATTGGCAGAGTTCAAAACATAAATGCCAATCTCTATTTAACCCTCTTTTATTTTATTTTATGCTTTATTTTTATTTATTTGACATGCCAACAGCATAACATACAGACATTTTACAAATCACTTAATGTATAAGAATAAAGTACCCTGGAATGTAAGCCAATTACAGGCATGTACAACATTTACAATAAGGAAGACGTGAATTAAATATGCAATGAGTTACACAAGATAATAAAATTTAAACTAAGTAAAATAGATACAATAAATTATCTTCAGTTCAGAGTTCAGTCTTAGGAAGCAAAACTATTGAGGTAGGTAGACAATTTGTTTTTTAAATAACTACATTTATCATGAAAGATACTATCTCAGCTCTAGGAAGGATGGAATGTTTGAAAAGGTGAGTTCTACTAGGTGGCACATGGAAGATTTCGGTAATAGGATAGGAAGTTGCATCGTAAAATTTTCCATCATATAAAAGCTTGTCGCGAGTATAGTTCAGGAAACCACAGACCTGGATCTGAGCAAAATTTATTGTGGACAATCTGCGATGGGTATATGCGAGGAATGTATATAATTCAGTAAATTAAATAAAAACACACATTTTCATTCTACGTTTATTGGTTTTGTTTGTAAGATTCGGTCACAAAATATTAGTGCTAATGATTCGTTGTTGTTAAACAGAGTTGTTACTTATCGTAGCATTCTTGCCTTAAGTAATATGTACATTGTAGGTGCAGTTGCTGCCTCCGTCGTGGAAATACACTGTACAGCTACAAATACAGTAGGGCTCAAGCTAGAACTACTCAATACAGTAAAAGCTCCTTATTCGCGGGGCTACATTCCGTCCGTATGCCGCAAATACAGAATCCGTGAATGAGGGACGGTTTGGAGAAGCCGCCTCGGGACGGGCCAGCACCGATCAAAGAAGGCTGACGCGCAAACAGAAGACGCTAAATGTTTGAACTTGTACCAACTACATGTTAAAAAATATTAGCATGTAGGTAAGTAGTTGGTACAAAAAAATTTTAGCTGCGAATACAAAATAGTAAAGTTTCTTAACCGACGAATTCTGAAAAGGTGATTTCGGAAACGGTGACTAAAAAGCTCTTACTGTACTTATTTCGAACTTCAAAAATATTCTATATTCGCGAATGGTCGCGAAGGTAATGCTTGCTTAATGCTACAATTGTATGGGCCACTTTTCAATTTTCATGTTCAAATATGTGTGAAGGTAAGTTAAATAAAAGGTCATACACTTTTGAAGCTTCAATAAAACATGTCCAAACCACTCAACCGAGTTAAATTGGTCATACGGAATGTAGAGCTTCAAAGTAATTTCAATTAAAAAGTACATTTTTTGGGTACAGCCGCCGAGAATCTATCAGTTTATCCTGATTTAACAATACAAAATAATGGTATAGGTAGATATTATCGGAAACTGCGTCGTCGATCATAAAAGTGTACCTGAGGCGACCACAAGCAGCGCAAAGTCAATGAAATTTCTCCCCTATTCATGTTTTAGTTTTAATAATATCGTGGCTTCTTACCGGATTACCTACATAGAATCAATGCAGAGGCTAACTGTCATAGGCGACTTCACGTACAAGCACGTAAATTCATTTTTTTTCCATATTCTAACCTTCAAAGACGCCTTCTACCCTTCCGTGATTGCTCGAATAGTTCATATAAATAACATTCGACAGGATTATTTATATTATATTATATTTACTGCTACTGTTATATAATGCTATATTTGTACTATAGTTAAAAATTATATAAAATATTACACATTCATAATAATAACCACTTCCTTTTTTCTGCTATTGAATTAACTCCGAGTAAAGTAAAATAATTTCTCTACAAAATTACTCCTTAAATAACGATATTTATGGTACACAGCCGGATCTGAGGAATACACAGCAGATGTGACTAATTTCGAGTGCATATCTAATTGATAAATTGCACCTACTCGTACAAATGTAAAAACACATACTCAACGCTTTTCCACACTACCATAAAAGGTACACACAATACCACTCAAATTTCCTAGCTTCGATAATTCAAACTGCAAGAATGAATCAATCAGTCAAATCAAGATATTTAGCAAGTATAGTTAAGTTACCATGAGCCATTCATATTACAAGTAGTCCTCGAATTACGTTCTATTTGACATTTATGGCAAAAGACAGTTCTGTCTTTTGGCAAAATATATTGAAATATAAATATATTGACGATGTTACTCAACATTTCAGTGTGCGGGGCTAGTCTCTCTTTCGGGCACCGGAGGGCGCTGGGCGGTTCGACCACACGCGGCCGCCCACGTTTTTTTTATTAAGGATTTTTTTATATAGCTTATTAACAAAAAAATCGGTAGCTTTATGAAGTTTACAAAGTGTTAAATATGGTTTTTGAGGAAAGTGATCTCATTGTTTGTGCGGTTTATCACGTATCGGATTACGTGTGAGATGAAGAAAAAAAACAAACCTGTGTCGAATTGACATTGATAATTTCATTTATTATTTTATACTTCTTTATATTTTTTAAACCATCTTGAGTACGAAATGTTAGTCTATTTCGATTAACAGGTCTTTAACAACTTTGTTATAGGAAAAAGCGCAGGTATATATTTTACGTAACAAACGCATTTACTTATGCATAAACTGTTATAATACTATATAATACCTGTAATAATACCTAGATTTTATATAGAAAATTTCTAAACTCTGCTGTATATACGAGGACTGCTTGTAATTAGTTTAAGTGTTTCATTACTATGGACATGTTTGTAATAATGTAATTATTACCAGTACCAAATACAATTCATTTATATTGTATAGGTAGCTATAAAATAGATTAAAAGTAAAACTTTCCGCAGTAAAAGAATTATCGTATTTTACTAATTAAATGTCCATTAAACTTATAACATTTATTTAATAAATGAGCAAATTGAATTTTTACATACTTTACAATTTCTTGTGGATGGAAGATTGTTTGTAGAGAAGTATTTTTGATGCGATAGTTAGTTAATTAGCTTTTTAAATATAGTATAACATAGAAATATATTGCTAAAATTAACACTATTTCATTAAAGTTAATATTATAAAATACCATAGTTATATAAATAACCATTTTGCATTTTTTATTATAAACCGAAAATCTTGGTATGTATTAAGCATATGTTATTATTTAAAAATATTTTGTCTATCTTTGGACGCAATCTCAGCGGAAATTTATTTTTTCGCAAGCGTTTGCAAAAGGCACTCACGAGGTGATCCGCTTTAATGTATCAGGAATCATACTAGGTAAGCGTGGTACGCGTCACAGGAGGGAGGTGCGTCGACGTCCACGTCGGCCGCGTTCAGGAGGCGGAGGTGGCGTTGAGCGGCGCGAGCGGCGGCGCGTCCGGCGTCTGGAACGAGCGCACGATGCCGAGCAGCGCCGTGTACGTGCCGGCCAGCAGCCCCACCACGCCGATGACGAACAGCACCGCGTCCTTCGTGAACACGGCCGCGCGCGCCGCGCTCGCCTTCTCCGGGAAGCGCAGGCACGCCTCCATCAGCGCCGGGAAGCAGATGCCCAGCGCCGACAGGCACAGCGCGCCGAACAGCGATATGAACAGCCCCAGCTGCGGGACCGCCACCGCCAGCACGACTGCAACGCCATCGCCGTTCCGTTACATATTGTTATGCTGTATTATATTGTTATTAAATAAAAGCCTACTACATTACACTAAAGCTCCATTTCTTCCGTTTAAAATATAACGCGTTATATAGTTTATTAATCTCAAATACAATTAGAATCTCGACCTGAGGTCGCCTGAAGCCCTGAAGACTAGCCCGGAACCTACTTTAGTAAATCCTACAATCTAAACACAGGAGTGCGTAACAAATTGTTATTAGGCAGTACCTAATAGTTAAAGTGGATGTGCCTCTAACTCGAACCACGACGGGTCCTAGAATGTAAGAGGGCAATAATGTGTCGAGCAAGCGAGTAGTGAAAATAGAGTGACGTACAGGTGATGAGGCAGAGCACGACGCGCAGCGCGTACTCGGCGAGGCGCAGGCGCTGCGGCGAGGCGTCGGTGAGGCGCGGGCGCACGTAGCCGCGCCACAGCACCTCCACCGGCACGTAGCAGTGCAGCCCGTAGCTGATGAAGATCGCCAGCGCGAACATCACGATCACGCTCGTCGCCAGCCTGCCGCCACGCACACATCACAATCAATAACGACAATCCACAATTCTTATAAAGGAGATGTGCTACAGTACCCTATCATCAGCAAATTGAAATAAGTAACAAATAAGATTCTATTTACATTTTCATGCTACTATTTACCGTTCAACAAAGAGCTTTAACTGATTTTCATTATTCTCAATAAGTTTTTTCAGCTTCCTAGCCCATACAGTAATTAATTGCCACTTAAGCAAAACTTTGAGCTGTTTACAGGTACTGAATCTGACTTTTTATAAGTACCTACTTGCGAACTTCAAGTAGGTACTTATAAAAAGTCAGATTAGCATAGCCATATAGCATACATAATAATATGTTATTCCGATAATGTAACAGACGACATTATAACAGATACCAAAAATCCATTGTTTTTATATAACATCCCTGGCCACATTGCGAAACAGTGCACTAAATTAAAGGTTTTTTTATATATAAATTTGACGTAGCAAACAATTTCGCAGTCCATATGATGGTAAGTGGTCACTGCCGTAGATGTCCATCATCTGTAAATAACATACAGAACAAGGGGTCAATCTGAAGTCGATCCACAGATGCGTTGTGTTGTGACTAAGACAGTCGCCTCAAATGACAGAGTGCACGCAACCACACCCTTCCACCGAAACGCAAAAACTGCTTTACGCAAGAAATAGGTGTGGCGGTGGTACCTCCCCGGTAAAATACTACATCTAGTGTGCAGGAACCATTCGGTAAATCGTAATAACTCCAACCAATCATAATAAATCATAATAGATACAGCTTCTGGCTCTCTTTCAAGGTGGTGAAAATCTGGGAAAACTCGGTGGAATCGATGTGTAGGTAATGTAGCCTTAGTCATCAATCTATAGAATAATATTCGTTATTCCATAATAAAGAATACTTACAATCAGCGAAATTTTGTGTCCCTTCCAGAAAATTACGCAGATTAATGTCTTGTATAAAGAACATATTCTTATATGTACTTACATTACTTTATACTACTCAAAAGTTACTTGCAAAATATGTAGATATTATTCTGACGGCAAGCCGGAAGCGAGGGGAGACCGTTCGTTGCATGAAATAAAACACGATATGTGTGTTGACACATGACTTCTCAATTTATTGAAATTTAGGAAGTTTTTACTAATCTAACCAGTTAAATAACTAAGACCGTTATTGAAATTATCATTTATTATTGTTTATTATTTTTATTTTATTATTAAGTCGTCAATAAAAACAGGTTCTCGGACCGATACTTATATGTTCAATGAAAGGTTTTATAATAAGGAATGGAATAATGAAGGAAATTCCCGTATCTATCTTACAGATACTATAAAGGCGAAAGTTTATGACATTTGACGGATGGGTGTTTGACCGTTTGTCACTCGATACCGCCAGAACGGATCTGGATGAAATTTGGCACAAAGATAGATCATAGTCGGGTAGAACTTGTAGGCTATTTTTAAACATGAAAAAATGTACAGTTTCTATGAGATAGATTTTTTTGTTATTCACCGAGCCATAGTTTGATATTATAGTACTTATTTATTTTGATATTTTATGAGTAGCGGTCAAACGTAGGCTACCATTTATCCCAGTAAAACGCACGGTCCTACGTGATATCATAAAAGTTATATGCTACAAAAACTGTGTATGTAAAAGGTGTAATTATTTATTGTGTATTTGATTGTTAGTTTTGTTCGCGTATTTAATGTTTTAATTTGAGTAATCTATTTTATCTAACCCTTTTTAGGAGCCAAAAAACGTCAAAAAAAGGGGCAACATACCTTCCTTATTTTGAGTCGCAATAAAATAACAAATATTAAAGACATCTGTTTATTTTATTTTGAGCAAATAAAAAAAATATCTTAAAGTTTTCCAATGTCAATACACTGAACGAACCAATTTCGCGTGTTTTGCCTCACCCGCTCCAATATGCTGATCAGTATATTGGCCACTATCTCGCGAATATTGACTTTCATGTCATCAAGAGTCCTTGGACGGTTTTTAAAGACCTCCCGGGTTTTCATTCTGATACCATAACTGAGAATATCTCGGAAAAACGCGACAATCAAAGGACCTACGCATGCTTGCGAGCAGAACGCTGCGGTGATATCACTGTCTCACTGCCTCGACATTTTCTGCCCTTCTGATGGGCCGGATACCTGTTTGGATATTTTTCACAACAGTTCCCCTTTTACGAAAAATGTTGATTCAACCAACAATTGATTTTTGGTCTGGAACATGGGCCAAGGGCGCGAGATTAAAACGGTTTCGGAAATAGCGTTGGGTTGTGACCGACCGTTGAAAAGAAGACCTCTGTGGCAAACGGGAGTTTCTCACTATTCTATGGCATCTGACAAGTGACCTTGGTAGGTATCACAACTTTAAGACTTCCCCTTCCAAAAGATATCACCCGTATCCCTGCAGATAACTGTCAGGCGGAACGGTGCTCATCTCAAATAAGGAAGTTATGTTGCTCTGCCTATGATCCTGAAGTAACATAAAAATGCTAATATACATATGTTATCAATGGTCTGCTAAGTAGCTTTAATTTAATATCCATATTGTTATAATATCGTATTAAAAAAAAACCTGCCTCTCCCCCTTTTTGTTATCTTAGAGTCAATATTTAAATTATATAGCCTATGTAAAAAGAGCCTGCAAATTTTCATTCACTCATGCATTCGAAAAACCTTACTCTCCCTCTTACGCTTTCGGAAAAAAATATTGTGTACTACTATTGTTGAAAGTATATAATGTACCTAATACATATATGTTATAATTACATATCTTTTGAAACGCAAGCGATAAACTGACTATCCCTAAGTAAACATATCTGTAATGGGGAGGATGCCAGAAATTTTCATGGTCAATTAAACGCTATTATAATATCTTAATTTGATATTAATTTGATTCGATATTCATATAATACAGTTGCGTTGCATTCGCAGTATCACACATTACTTACTCATTTATTTTACTTTTGTTTAAGTCTTTAAAGAATGTCGTATGCTAATTAATTGTTATACTATACGTAATGTATACCAATAAGTAATGAATTGTCATTAAATGCAGGAGCAAGGACTTTGATGTTAATTAGCAGAGCGCAGCGGAGGCGCCGCCGCGGCCCGCAGGGCTGCGTCGTCTGGACTTCGCCCGGCTATTTATAGGAGCTTATTAAATGACACTTAACTACGCATTGCATTCCACTGGGCTCTGTTATTATTCAATCGAACGATAAGAGGTAAAGTAAGTAGTTCTAAAACCTCACGATCGCTCGATACATGGGAGTCGGAGATGCATCGAAATTAGCATAGGTACATCGCGTTTCAACCGATAAAACGGGTAATACTAACGGTCCTTGGGGCAAGTCGAGGGTGATGGAGTCCCTGCACTGCGAGGAGCAGAACACGTAGCCCAGCGCGCCCACGGCCACGTACAGCAGCACGATGAAGGTCATGCCCACGTTGAGCACGCCGCACGGCCGCCCGAACGACTTTGGCGTCTTCATGTTGTTCTCCAGTGCGATCACCTGCAACCAACCCGCGCCCGCGCCCCACATACACTTTAAAACGATTTATGAACATTGAACAATATTCATTAAATACACCGAGATCGCTTCATGAGGATAGTTGACATTGATATACATTGACATTGAAATACCGTACAATCTAAATATATAATAAGAATCATTCGCTTTTTAATGAGAATTGCTTTTGCGAAAATGGCGACAGATTTGCGCAGCACGCATTATTCGAAGGTGAATTAGAGGTGACTCACCACGCCGACAGCCGTGAGAGCGAACAGGATGGTCCCAAAAAATAGCGGGAACGTCGCCGGCGAGCCCCACAGGTCCAGCGGCGGAGGAGGATCCGGCAGGCCCTGCTTCTTGCCGGACACCAGGAAGTAAACTATAATGCCGAGACCGACGAACGTCATCACGTTGGCGAGAGCCGAGAACGGCGCCAGCAGCTTAAGACTGGGGATAAGGTTGAAGGCGATCAGCGGACCTAAGATTATCAACATGTGAATCTTGACGTTCATCTCGTAGTAGGGATCGCATACCTGAAACCAACGACAACCAATTAGATGATACCTACACTGTAGGAGGCAATAGGAACGAAGGTCTGCGGACAGCGTCACGAGCGGGCCGGCGCGGCGACGCATGTTCATGAATATTGACGTGTGACGAGGCGCGAGCGCTGACCCTGCGCGCCTGACGCCCGCCCACTTAAAGCAATTGCGGAGCGCGGCCGCGCGCCGGCGCTGGCGACACGCCGCTGCCCGCTGCCCGCTGCCCTATCGGCCTCCCTACGCAAGTGACCCACTAACTGCTACGACATACGTCCATACATCCGTAACACAATACATTCACCATTCACTTATTATACTCTACTTACAATATACAGAATGGAATGTTATTTAGGGTTTCACTAATGCAGCGACTGCATGAAATACCTAAGTTTGTTTTATTGGGTTGTTTTCATGAAGTGTTTTTTAACCGACTTCCCAAAGGAAAGAGGTTATCTATTCGTCACGTATATTTTTTTTTTTTTTTTTTTTTTTTTTTTTTTTTTTTTATGTATGTTCGGGCGAAATGGCTAGAAATCGTCGACTTACCGACACGATTCATACGACATTGTATGCGACTAGTTTCACAGGCAGTCCCATATTGAGGAAAATGAAAACCTTCCGGCGGTTTTCCCGGAAAATTGGAAAATGTCGGTTTCTTAAAATCTTGAATAACTTGGGTGTTTATAAACCGATTTCCATTTTCTTTCTTTCATTTGATAGGAAATTTCGTCACGCAACTTTTTCTCTTGGACATGGGTATGCTGTGATGCTTAACTCTTTGAGTTATGGGGTGGAAACCACCACCACTCCTCAAGTTTTTTAGATAATTTGAGATAACTCGGCTTCTGCCGAATCGATTCTTATGAAACTTGGAATATGTATTATATATCTATGCTTATATAGGTTGACGAAAAATTTGACCTTCAACTCTTCGATCCTGATGATGCAGGGTTACAGCTATCCTAAACTATAACATTAGCTATTTGGTGCTTACATATATGTAACAAGACTACTAAGCAGAGACATGTGATGAAAATTTGACCTTCAACTCCTCAATCCTGATGATGCAGGGGTGCCTCAAGCCTAAACCATAGGGGTTGACCATTTGGTGCTTATGAGTATGTTATAACAATACTAAGCAAAGACATATTATAAAAAAAATGACCTTCAACTCCTCAACCCTGATGATGCAGGGTGCTGTAAGCCCAAGCCGTAGGTGATGGCCATTTAGTGCTTACGGATATATAATAAGATAGCAAGGCAAAGATGTACGATGACAAATTTGACCTTCAACTCCTCAACCCTGATGATGCAGGGGTACTGCAGGCTTAAACCATAAACGTTAGACATTTGTTGCTCACGGATTTGTAATAACATTGCTAAGCAAAGGTATACGACGAAAAATTGGACCTTCAACTCCTCAATCCTGATGATGCAGGGGTATTGAATGCCTAAGCCATAAAACTTAGCTATTTCAATCTTACGCATTCAAAATGATATTTAAAAAAATGTAAGGTAAAACATTAGAAAAATGGTTGTATACGGTGGAAAATTGGACCTTCAACTCCTCAATCCTGATGATGCTGGGGTGCTTCAAGCTTAAACTATAGGCGTTAGCTACATGATCGCTACGTATATCTGATAAGATTACTAAGCAAAGATATAAGATGAAAAATTTGACCTTCAACTCCTCAACTCTGATGATGCAGGGGTACTTCAGGCTTAAACTATAGGCGTTGGCCATTTGATGCTTATGGGTATGTAATATATTTACAAAGCGAAGACGTATGATAAATCATAATCATAATCATAATCATAATCTTTATTGCGTCATGCGGTTATCACATTAAAGGTGTTACAAATTTTGATACAGTGGCATGAAACCCTGTAAGGGCGTAGCAATTTAAAATAATTATACATTTAAACTACAATCAATTTGGGTAACATTGAACAGCGGTGTAACTTTGAACAAAGTTGTGAAAAAGTTGACCTTCAACTCCTCAACCCTGATGATGCAGGGTACTGTAAGCCCAAGCCATAGAAGTTGGGGATCTGTTGCTTACGTGCATGCGATGAGATTACATAAAAAAGATATGACATGATAATTTTGACCTTCAACTCTTCGGCCCTGATGATGCAGGGGTACTTCAGGCTTAAACCATAGGCGTTGGCCATTTGATACTTATGGATATGTAATATATTTACAAAGCAAAGACGTATGATAAGAAAATTGACCTTCAACTCCTCAACCCTGATGATGCAGGGTACTGCAAGTTTAAACCATAAGCATCGGCCATATGGTGCTTACGTATATGTAATGAGATTACTAAGCAAAGATATGACATGATAATTTTGACCTTCAACTCCTCAACCCTGATAATGCTGGGGTCCTTCAAGTTTAAACCGTAGGCATCGGCCATATTGTGCTTACGTATACATAATGTTGTTGTTCACAATACCAACAATGAGTTTCGGAGAGGATATAATTATGATCAAAAATTCCACTTTGAATACAATTACCTGAAAGATGCAAGAGTACTACCAACCTTTTTAAATTGGATGGGTTATTTTTATCAGTATCAGTTGAATTATACTCTTAGTTATAAGGTTTATATTACTTTTTCTACTTTAAATATTGATAATTATAGGTCTATTCTTTAAATAAATGTTTACTCAGAAAAAGTTGTTTTATTCGGTTAGGTTAGGTTCGAACAGATTTTTCCAATACAGAATCTAAGGGAGGGGGCGCGGTAGCGCCCCCGACCGGTTGTGTCAAAGAAGTCTATTTTTATATGATGACGTCAGCACATAATTTTATTCATCCGAAAATCGGACGAATAATTAATTTTATTCATCCGGTTAGCGGACGACTAGCAACAGCCATAACTGATTTTATCGTGACTGAAAAGCGTGAAAAAAAAAATTTTAAACAAAAAATACAACCGACTTCCATGCCACATAAAAGTAAAAAATAATTTAAATACATGTTGGTTTAGAGCAAACACAGTTCTTAGTACATAGTCCCGAAGTCGGCGCTCATATAAGATACATGTAGTTTCGTCATGATCCAGCAAAATATGGTGAGCGCCGACTTCGGGATTATGTACTAAGAACTGTGTTTGCTCTAAACCAACATGTATTTAAATTATTTTTTACTTTTATGTGGCATGGAAGTCGGTTGTATTTTTTGTTTAAAATTTTTTTTTTCAGATAATCGGAACGGACACACAGTCTGGAATATTATGTAAAATACATAATTATCATATAAATGTAAGTATCGTTGTTCTACTTAGCGTTTGAAGAAAATCTGGCTATCACTTTTTTATCCATCCATCTATCAGCCCTTACAGGCGCATAATTGCGCATAGATCTCCTCTATCCTCTTTTTGCCGATAGTCACATTAGAAGACGCTGCTATCTATTTTCTGGTATGCTACTACTATTTAAGTTAATCCATTAAAACTTGATTAAAATGACTAACTTAACGCATCCACTCCTTCGCCGTGTTAAAATCACTGCAATATGACACATGTATGTGGTTCATGTAATGTCTTCGTCGATTACGGGTTGTCAGTAAATCGGTGATATAGGATGGCGAGTACCTTCTTGATGTTGTCGGCGATGAAGACGATGTACACGCAGCAGATGCCGAGCTGGTAGACGACGAGGAAGACGTCGACGGCGAGCGCGGTGGGGCGCGCCAGGCGGCGCAGCGGCGCGGGGCCCGCCGCCAGCGCGGTGGCCGCCGCCGCCGGGTACGACAGCAGCGGCACGCGCTCGCGCTTGCACGCGCGGTACTGCGACCGCACCTGCCCGACACCACCGCACACCTCAACCAACACCTTACTCGCTACACTGGCTTTTAGGGAACGAGGCTAATGTTCTTCTAGCGTATGTACCTATGTTTATATGTCAATTTCTTTGGCACGCATTACCGCACAAACTTTTTGACGGATTATGACAAATGATATATCTTTGGAATCGACTCAGTTTGCAGAGTGACATAGGCAAAATAGTATTAAAATACGACGTCTGCGAGGGTAAAAGCATTAGTTAAACTAAAATATTAAAATAATAATATACTCAAAAATTGTCGTTTTTGCAGTCGGAATTTTTGTTTTAATATGAAGTCACGAGAATAACCAAGTTTATTTATATCATAGCATGTTACGATACCAAAGAAATAAAAAAAATGAAGTGAGTAAAAAAAATGGAAAGAGAAAATATCTCTCTACTTGTAGTAAGAGTCTTTAGTCAAAAGGGACCACTTGAAAATGGACCGCGGTCCCTTATGGGCAATACCGTTTTTGAATGGGTCGTTTGGGACCAAATATTCAAGATAAAAATATACAGTCGGCAGAAAAATCTGCATGTTGTTTATGAGATATTTTTACCCTAAATATTAGTTAGCTTCTATTTGATAATAAGATGGCATTTAATTACAGTAATATACAAGGTGATTTATAACTCGACGTATTCCTTTTGGGATAAATATAACTTCATCTTTTCATCATCTTCATCATTTAAACTTATTGTTGAATGATCCAGTAAGTCTAATAAACAAAAGACGAACTTCTAACAACAATTACGAAAAAAGGTCCTGTAATTTATTGCAACAAATAAAAACTTAATGTTATGGCTACCGACCGGCCGAACCCGCCTAGGCAAACAATTGTTTATCTATTGTTTGTTCTTATCTCCGTGATTGAAGCATACCGTCGCGGTACGATGACAAGCGGTTTTTCGATGCACGTGCTCTATCACGGTACAAATATCTACAGTAGTCTAACTCCTTAGAAGCGCACGAAACGCAAGTTATACCTACGCGCCTCGATTTCGGTTTGCATTCGGTATACAAACAGACCCGAATGTGCCGTAGAGACGAGCGGACGGTGTAACGGTTTTTTGAGCAGTGATTTTTTTTATTTTACTAATAATATGGCGAAGAAGAATTGTAGACTATATTGTGCTGTTTTTGGTTGTTTGAATTCTACATTAACACATCCAAAGATAACATTTTTTAAATTGCCTTGAAACTACGAAAGGTAAGACAATTATAATGTTTTTTAATGTACTAGGACTACCTTCTTTCTTTGTTTCTTTTTTAATAAATTGGTTTTTAGCTTTTCTATCGAATGTAATACCTGGATCCATAATTAAAGGATATTATGATAAAGGGAAGTGACATAGGTAAGTATGTGTGTCCTACATGCCATTGGCGAAGTGTATTTCTTTTCAATAAAGTACATAGTTATAGGTAAGTGATATTTTTGCAAAAAAATAGAATATTGTTCGATAAATAAATAACTACATAAAATAAATAAATCATTTTAAATTTATAATTACATTTTTAAACCTTTTTTTTTTTGTTGTCGAGGGGGAACTTTCAAAAGGTACCCGACGCCGTGGGAGCGACGCAGGGTTATGTGTGATTTTTACCGCACTAAAACCCCTCGGCGCTAAAAAGGAGGACTCCGGGATCTCGAAACGACTTCAACCGGAATCCTCCGAGCGCGTTGCCCCATCGGGCTCCTCCCAGATGGGCGATTGGTTACAAAGTTTTTTAATAATACCCAGGGATGATTTTGTGCAATATGTAGAAAAATTGGAGGAAATATTTCGAACTTCATTTAAAACAACACATATAAATTGTAAAGTAGCTGCAGGTATTTATAACCAAATGAAAGATATTCCTTTTTCTCCACCATGTCAATATTTCCCAAAATTATTTTTTATTATGCTTTTTATCCGAATGCGAATTTTTTATACTATTAAATTTAATAATAAAGCTTTTCGTACGTCTCAGTCGAGGCGCAAATATTTTTCAGTGTCAGATTTGTAATTATTATTAGTAAAATAATGATTTGTTATTAAAAGTCTCACATATTAAAATAATATTTTTTTTTTATAACCTAAATCGACTAATTAAAAAACATTACATGTATTCAACACTTCCTATACAATTCACATGAATTGTATTTGTTTAAATAAAAATATATAATAATTACTATCAAAAATCTAGAAAGAAAGTATTCATACTGGCAGATGTAATTAAAATACTATAGGCAGGCAGCCCTAACGCAATCTTTCGACCAACGCCCCTGTAGGTATAAAATTCAAGGACACGGCAGAGTTAGAGTACTGTATGATAATAATACTGTGGCTCTATGTACGTTTTTTTTCTGGGAATCGTTGTTTGTGTGTGTCATTATACAAATTATTAAATTTAACTTTTGTGAATAGCTAATAAAACAAGGAAGCTTTTATAGTAGTTTGTACAATTGATTTTTCAAAACACAGTTTTCTATTGACAAAATCATTGACTCAAAACAAAATTTCATCGAACTTTATTTGTTATTTCAAAATGTTTGACATTTGTGCCAGTATTAGTATTAATTTATATTAGTGTATGGTAACCGGTACAAACTAAAAAAACTTAATTCAAAACAGTAGTTTTTTTTATTATTGAGTGATAGTGATTTTTACAATTGTTTTTTATAAATATGATTTATTATTATTTGTTATTAGGCGTAAAAAACTTTATTTTAATTTTTTAAGAATATTCTCTTTTATTTTAATTCAGTTGTGTTAGGTTTAGGCTATCTGTGATTTTTGCAATTGTTGTTTATAAATATGATTTATTATTATTTGTTATTAGGCGTAAGAAACTTTATTTTTCATTTTTAAGAACATACTCTTCTATTTTAAATTACATAATTGTGTTAGGCTTAGACTACCTGTGATTTCTACAAATGTTGTTTATAGATATGATTTATTAATTATTTATTACTAAGCATACGAAACTTAGAAAAATATATATTTGGTTTAGATTTTGCTTGAGTTTTTAACGTAAGAAAAAACATAACTAAAACTGTGGTTTCAAGAATATTCTGTTTTATTTTACCTAAACTATTTCGTTGTTTTCTTGCTAACTGTACAAAATTTTGCAGCGAACAATAGAATTACTGTATATACTTGTGAGTGGTCCCATTTGACCAAAGAAAAATATTAAATTAAATGTTCGGACAAAAAGAGACCGCGGTCCCTTTTCAAGTGGTCCCTTTTGACTAAAGACTCTAAACACCTATACTTACATATAATGAGGACGACCACAATACCGTATTATGTTCAATGAAATACTTATCATGGATTAATATTTTTATCATGTATGTATAAACGTATAGGTAATTTTACGTAGGTAAGTTTGTAATTTGGAATTAAGATTTTTTATAATACAAAATCAACACACAAATTGAGGTTGCTTATAGACGATTATTGGATGCCTCGAAAAAGCGTCTCTTCCTTACCACAAAATATAGCAGCATTTAACACTGCTATTATGACACTGAGATTTGTCAGTGACGTACACCACCTTCAAAGCTGACTGAAGGAAAATGAAAGCAACGATATCCAGAACGGCATTGCATGATTGTTGTGATACTAACGAGCACGTGCAGGCAATGCGTGACGAGGATGCCGACCAGCACGGTGGCCAGCACGCCGGTGACCAGCCCGGCGCGCGCGAACGCCTGCGGCATCGCCAGGATGCCCGTGCCCAAGCTGCACTTCAGCAGGTGCACCAGCGTCTCCACGTCACTGCAACACACGGAGCGCTCCGCGGTTATACACTTTTACATATACACCTCACAAATTAAAAATGACCTGCATGTGTTTTTAAATCGAAGCTCCCGCTAACACCTGATACCGTATGTGGAACATATTATTATACTGTATAGTTAGGTGTGATTGCGTAAGATACGTTATCAGAATGAATCTGCTTAACTCACTTGGTGGGCTTGTCGAGTTGGCGGTGCAAGTGTGGGTCGTAATCGTCTGCGGCGTCGTCCCTGTAAGCCACAATTGGATTTTTATGATATGGAGCACGAGTACATAATAAATGCTGTACATAAAACATTCTCTATTTCGCTAGTTTGGTTTTGGAAATTATCAGAAAATGCTATGACATTAGACCAACGCGGCCGTTCCGATTACCTTTTAAAATTTCAGCGAATCACCGAAATTTTACAACAAAACAAAACTAGGTAACTGAAAATGAAATATACTACATGTACTTACTACATGTAATTTACTCGTGGAAGGCAAAAGAGTTCCATAGGTAATAGATAAAGATAACTAGTAAGTACAGCATACATCAAATAATGAATAACCAATATCTTGAACGAAGTAACTGTAAGTATATTTTTTCAAAATTGTTTTTAAATAAACTACAATATTGAGTTTTACATAATACCAAGATCGATGTCGTTATTATAAATATTTATTTCAAAATGTAAATAGAAGCAAAGTCCAAGCTGGGCCTCGCAGAGAAACCACTTAAATGGACGAAATATACATCTCTGTATCCTTAAACAAACCAATCATGGATGAAATATGTAGTTGGTGTGTATGGACTGACCGCGGCACTTGCAGGGCGGGCGAGTTGGTGGCGGAGTCGGGCAGCGGCTGCAGGCGCACCGTCTCCGACTGCTCGCCGTCCATGGCGCGCGCCGGGCCGCTCTGTCAGTCCGGGTCGCCTGGCCGGGCTCCACCCACACGCCGCTTACCTGTCGCAGATGGCTGCTGCTCAGACGCTATTCATTTACATCTTAGTTGAGGTCGTATACCCATCCGGTAGAAGTGTAAGTAAAAATATTGTAACTGACAAGTTTAATTACCTCCGTAAAAAATGTACAATTTATGGATGTGTAATAAATATTACAATTACGCGACTTATTAAATTTAAGATGCCATAACGAATATTTGTACTCATTTTCGCTTTAATTTTGTTCTCGTGTTCCTTAATGCGATCTACATATTTTTGTTACGTATTTATTACCATTCTTTCTTTAATAAATCGCTAACCGATTAATGTCAGCTAGACTCTTACTTGCAAAAATCACGATACTTTTGCAAACTAAATTACTAGTTAAATTAAATTACTGAAATATTCGGTAGTTCTCGATGTAGGTAACAAGAACTTCTTGTGAGATAAGAGCAGTGTTTTTATACGACTACGAGTACTACTCATCACACTCTAATCGGAAAATGTAATCTCTGTTAATAAAAAAACAGAAGCGAATGAATCTATCGATCTTTTGATTTGACAATAGCGTTCCCTGAGTGAATGTTAATGCTAAAGAACTGTCCGCCGCCTCTTTTATAATAAACCATTCAAACCATCTTTCTAAGGCAACGCCGATTGAAATTATTTATCAATAACACTCATTCCTACTCCAAACTATTTAAAATTAATGATGCAATAGAGTGATATGTAAATTATTACATTATTATTAACTAAGGCTCGCTTGACATCGCCCATAGCTTACTATCAGTTGAGCATCTGGTAGCTTCAGCAACTGCCAAACTTGCAGGCAACTGCTCTGCGAGTTTGTAGGAGCTTGTGCATCTATACAGACTAGTAAATAATCGACTGTTTACAGAATTTCTAAACATAAATCAACATGCCGTTTGCCGCTCGAGCAGCAAATTGGTAAACCGGCCGACTGCGTTTTTAGCAGCTCTGTGTGGAAGCAGTGAATGACTTTTAGTTGTTACTGCGACGATAATGTCATGGGCACGAAAAGAAAAAAATCGCCAAATGTGTATGATCTTGAAAATTTCTAAAATTTTGTGTATATTCTTTATCCCAGGTAAAATAATTACGTGCGATGACTTTTTATTTTATGTTATATAGAGCTAAAGTATGTTTGTAGCTTAAATAGGTTGTGTCAATCGACCGGCTCAGACTGGTGTCGTGGCTTTGGGCAGGTCGGTGGACCAGCTCGTCGGGCGCCGCACGCCTTCCGAATAATTTGTTTTCATGTGTCACGTACGAGTAGTTGGGCACATCAGCCAGAATTATGGTTCTTACTTGAGATTATTATTTATATTGATCATATTAATATAGGTTGTCAGATCCTTTATGTAACTAAAGTGAGCGGATAATTGGTTCGATCGCCGGAAAATCAGATCAGACAAGTGTGAAGGGTCAGTGAAGTAAATAAAATGAGTAATTATACTCCAGAGATCTCAAGCGCACCGCCGCGGGGCGGCTCTGGCTGATATAAGGCTTGTCAATAATCTTAACCGAACAAATTAGTCGTTTCGTTAATACTAAATATCATTGCAATAACAAAAAAATGCGAAATGCCTACCATACTAACGACGGGACGTACAATGCTACTCACGTGGGAACACGAATTCTTGGGAAGTTATGTAAAGCGCATGAGCTATTTAAAAACTCGCGCAAGTTTGCGCGAAGCGACGGCCAGTCGCGGTTCCGATTGTTTCGTGTTTGAGGACGCCCTGGGAGCCGCGCGGCGCAGGAGTGGGCCCCGCGCGCCGGAAGCGGCCTATCCTGCTCTACATCGACCACCAACACTCCAAAGATCTAATCGACGTATTTATCTGGGAGACACACTGCGAAATTGGACCCTACGCTGAACGTTTTGAAAAAACTTGAGTGCAAAAAAACATTAGATAACTAAAGAGTTGAATTGATTTAAAGAATAGAAGAAGAATTTAATAGTTCGTGTAAAATTATTAGCTTTACTTTTCGAAAATTTAAAGAGTAAATATTGAAAAGCGTTAGGTAATCGGTTTACATACTTGGTTATCTACGAATACGTTTGCGAATGTGACAGTAGGCGGGCGGCGCTCGGGAGAGGAGCGGCGGTGGCTCTGGTCGGGCGTCCGCGCAGCACTGACGACTGCCGGGGCTCTGCCGGCGGCGGCTGGCGGGCCAGTGCGCGTCCCGTCCTCCGACGGCGGCCGTCGCCACACCCATGCAGCGTCATTATCTCATTCATTCCCGGCCGCGGCCTCGAGCGCTACCCGTGCGACCGTCGAGTACGATTTACAGAATTATGACCGCCGTTTATTCAACCGAATGTCCGAGCTGTTCCCGGCTTTTGTCCCGATACGAGGCAATCGGTTCGGAATCGAAGAATTCGGTTTAAGATCATTTGTGTAGATATTGAGATACAAATCATTATTTATTAGAAGAAAGCATCTTTATAAAATACTACAAGTGAGTATTACAGTATTTTGTTTGGAAAGCAAGGCAGGGGGGTACAGGTGCAATTCGTTACTGTAAGACGAGTGTCACTTGTAAACACGATCGTACTAGGAACTGTTCATTGTATGATGAGTATGGAATGTAATGCGCTCTTGTGTAATGTGTTTATCAGCTTTGCAGCTGTCTCCCGCCTAATGCAACGGCTTCCGTCGGTTACCAGTACGTACATCTGATTAATATAATTATTGTAATCCTCGTCCCAAAGTCCTCGGCACAAAAAATCAGGTAAATGCAATTTTAAATTTTGAGCCATGTGTGATGGTAGGAGGTAGCCGTTTGAAATTTGTTACAGAAGCCCGCAATCTCGGCGTTGTTTTTGATAGCAGGTTACACTTTGAACAACATACACTAACTACCATTAAGACCTGTTTTTATAGATTGAAATTATTATATCAAATTAGAGATTATCTTTCTGTAGCATTGAGAATTAGGCTTTGTGAGACTTTGATTCTATCAAGGTTAAACTATGCTGATACTGTGATTGGCGAATGCCTTCTCTCCAGGACTAAGGCTATTATCCAGCGCGTTCAAAATGCATGTGCTCGATTCTGTTTCTGCGTACCACGCAGAGCGCATGTTACTCCATTTCTCAATAATAATAATTTAATGAAAATGGAAGGACGTCGCTTCTTACATTTTGCAACGTTACTGTTCGGTGTCATTAAAACGTGCCAACCACGGTACTTGTATGACAAACTTAATTTTTCGCATTGTAACAAAAGGCTCCCCAAACTGCTTTTATGTCCGATGCATAGGTCTTCTGCATTTCGTGGCAGTTTTAAATATTCTGCCACCAAGTGTTGGAATAATATACCACCTCCTATAAGAAACTCGAAAACTGTTAGTTCCTTCAAACTTAGTCTTCATAAGTACTTGATTCTCAAACAAAAAGACCCTATGTAATTTAATTTTGGGAAAACACTATGAAAAGTATACCTAAAGTTGAAATTTAATTATGAAACAAAATAAGTACTTGCATTGCATGTTAGGAAACATGTTTAAAATATAAGTATATTTATACACAAACAACATTTCTATATATGAACAAATTAAAATACCTTCACATTCACATACACAGTAACTTACACGTTGATACGTACTAGCACGCAACACATACATACCTTGAAATACACACATGCATACATAATTAGATATACCTGTACCGCTTGCGCGCAAGCGAAGGAAATTGGCTCCACAGAATACCAGCGCTGCAGGTGGCCTTGACTATCTGCAGCAATAAGCTGAGTGGAGACCCTTTCGGTCAATGTAATGTAACTTACATCAATAAGAATTAGTAATAATAACACATGTTTGCTACTGGATGTATCTTCTTTTTTGTATAACCTTATGTACTGTACCGAATAAAGTATTTTCTTTCTTTCTTTCTTTCTTTCTTTCAAAGTCCAGCAGCTCATATTGGTGTCTACGATGGTACAAAATATATGTATCTTTAACAGTTCGACATTTTATACCTACTACAGGCTCTCAATTACTTTTTGATAAGTTTACTTCACGTGGAATAAGCGTGGGCAAATGACTGCGGGGGCGTTTACAACGGGGGCTTAATTGAACCCACTTCTCAGTGTCCGATTGGGCCGAAATTTGGAATACAAGTACAGTTCTGATGACAATGCACATATATATAAACAATATGCTTTTAATCCAATGGCGGTCGCAACAAAATGACGGATTACGTATTTTTACATACATTACATACAACCCACCTTATATGGGTATTAAATGAAAATGCAATACCCTGCATTATTAGAGTTGAAGAGTAAGAGATCAAATTGACCATCGAATGTACCCCTACCCCTACAGCTTAGGTTTGCAGTACCCTATTTAATTAGGATTGAAGAATTGAAGATTATTAAGCAAACGTAAAGAATCCATTCTTTACGTTTGCTTAGCAATCTTATTATCCATAAGGTCAACTCCTATGAGCAAGACCTGCAGTGCCCTGCATCATCAGGTTTCAAGAACTGATCGTTAAATTTTCATTAACTCTCTGCTTATTAATCCTATTACTATGGTTTAGGCTTCAAATACCCCTGCATCACCAGCGTTCAGGAGTTGGAGGTTAATCTTTTCAAAATTCCATGTCATCCTAGATACCCGATGTAAATTGTAAGTTTCAGGAGAATCGGTTCGGCAGAAGCTGATTTCTCCTAAATCATTTAAAAACCATTAGGAGAGATGGTGGTTTCCACCCCGTAACTCAAAGAGTTAAAAAATCGGCCACACCCCTATCCAAAATATATTATAAAATAAATTGGACATGGGTGTGGCCGATTTTTACGATACCTTTAATAAGTACTGAACGTTACAATTTTTTATTTCATTTTTTTAACACTTATTATCCTATTCCTGACGCATATAAATCCAAACACACAACAATCACAAAAATTAATCCAGGCGTTAAATGGTTTAACTAACACGACTTTCCTTTAGATTGAGAGTTACACGAAAATCACTGCTGCATTCCCGAAAATAGTAAGAAAATATATACAGTATATTGTAAGAGAGACAGGAAAATTCTCTGATCCCTACTCCGTGCTGTTTACGGGGGGGAAGAAACAACGGAAACAAGACAGGGAATACGTAGAAAAAATGTCACAAAAATATGTGTAGTATATTTGTTACTCATAATAATGACGGCGAGTGTTGCGCCGCCCCCGAAGTGTGCGCGGGGCGGGCGGCGGCTGATGAGTATTAATGACTCATGAACCTTTGCCCAGCGGACAATAGCTCTTCAATGGCCTCAATGTGGCACAATCTGTTGCATGATGCGTTGACAACCGCTACGAATGTGAAGTGTTACATGAGCTACTGAATCAACGCGTTGCTGTACGTACCTACCTGCTCTGATGCCGTGTCATGTATTGAACCTACAGAGCACAGTATCGAAATGTAAATCGTGTAGTATAGTGATTACCACCATAATAAATGAATCAAGCACCTTCAACTTTACTTTTCAACCTACCTAATTATGTAGTTGTGTTGTATTACGTCAACCTCTTATTGTACCACTTCTGGGCTTTGGTCTTCTCTCAGAATGAGGCAGTTTAGGCCACAGTTCACGGCGCTGGCCAAGTGCGAATTGGTGGACAAGTGCGAGTTTAGTTGTATACCTTTTATTTTTAATTATTTTATCAGTATATGTGATGGTAATACTAGTAGGTCCTTTAGATGACAAGTGTAACTACGCAATTATTATGACTCGGGTTTATAGTCTGTTTGCAAATATCCGAGTTTCGGCCGGTCATTCACCCCGTATTATACATATATTCTGTATATTAATTCGAATCGGGGTAGTGGGGCGGAGTGCACCTCGTAGTGGGATGTTACAATATACATATACAATATACAAGTCATACGAATTCCTTAGGAGAGAAGACTGAAGACGAAGACGTGCCGCGTGAAACGCACCAGAGGAGGACATTATTATTTTTAACCGACTTCCCAAAGGAAAGAGGTTATCTATTCGTCACGTATATATTTTTTTTTTTTTTTTTTTTTATGTATGTTCGGGCGAAATGGCTAGAAATCGTCGTCCTACCGACACGATTCATACGACATTGTATGCGACTAGTTTCACAGGCAGTCCCATATTGAGGAAAATGAAAACCTTCCGGCGGTTTTCCCGGAAAATTGGAAAATGTCGGTTTCTTAAAATCTTGAATAACTTGGGTGTTTATAAATAAACCGATTTCCATTTTCTTTCTTTCATTTGATAGGAAATTTTGTCACGCAACTTTTTCTCTTGGACATAGGTATGCTGTGATGCTTAACTCTTTGAGTTATGAGGTGGAAACCACCACCACTCCTCAAGTTTTTTAGATAATTTGAGATAACTCGGCTTCTGCCGAATCGATTCTTATGAAACTTGGAATATATATTATATATCTATGCTTATATAGGTTGACGAAAAATTTGACCTCCAACTCTTCGATCCTGATGATGCAGGGTTACAGCTATCCTAAACTATAACATTAGCTATTTGGTGCTTACATATATGTAACAAGACTACTAAGCAGAGACATGTGATGAAAATTTGACCTTCAACTCCTCAATCCTGATGATGCAGGGGTGCCTCAAGCCTAAACCATTGGGGTTGACCATTTGGTGCTTATGGGTATGTTATAACAATACTAAGCAAAGACATATTATAAAAAAAATGACCTTCAACTCCTCAACCCTGATGATGCAGGGTGCTGTAAGCCCAAGCCGTAGGTGATGGCCATTTAGTGCTTACGGATATATAATAAGATAGCAAGGCAAAGATGTACGATGACAAATTTGACCTTCAACTCCTCAACCCTGATGATGCAGGGGTACTGCAGGCTTAAACCATAAACGTTAGACATTTGTTGCTCACGGATTTGTAATAACATCGCTAAGCAAAGGTATAAGACGAAAAATTGGACCTTCAACTCCTCAATCCTGATGATGCAGGAGTATTGAATGCCTAAGCCATAAAACTTAGCTATTTCAATCTTACGCATTCAAAATGATATTTAAAAAAATGTAAGGTAAAACATTAGAAAAATGGTTGTATACGGTGGAAAATTGGACCTTCAACTCCTCAATCCTGATGATGCTGGGGTGCTTCAAGCTTAAACTATAGGCGTTAGCTACATGATCGCTACGTATATCTGATAAGATTACTAAGCAAAGATATAAGATGAAAAATTTGACCTTCAACTTCTCAACTCTGATGATGCAGGGGTATGTAATATATTTACAAAGCGAAGACGTATGATAAAAAAGTTGACCTTCAACTCCTCAACCCTGATGATGCAGGGTACTGTAAGCCCAAGCCATAGAAGTTGGGGATCTGTTGTTTACGTGCAAGCGATGAGATTACATAGAAAAGATATGACATGATAATTTTGACCTTCAACTCTTCGGCCCTGATGATGCAGGGGTACTTCAGGCTTAAACCATAGGCGTTGGCCATTTGATACTTATGGATATGTAATATATTTACAAAGCAAAGACGTATGATAAGAAAATTGACCTTCAACTCCTCAACCCTGATGATGCAGGGTACTGCAAGTTTTAACCATAAGCATCGGCCATATTGTGCTTACGTATACATAATGTTGTTGTTCACAATACCAACAATGAGTTTCGGAGAGGATATAATTATGATCAAAAATTCCACTTTGAATACAATTACCTGAAAGATGCAAGAGTACTACCAACCTTTTTAAATTGGATGGGTTATTTTTATCAGTATCAGTTGAATTATACTCTTAGTTATAAGGTTTATATTACTTTTTCTACTTTAAATATTGATAATTATAGGTCTTTTCTTTAAATAAATGTTTACTCAGAAAAAGTTGTTTTATTCGGTTAGGTTAGGTTCGAACAGATTTTTCCAATTCAGAATCTAAGGGAGGGGGCGCGGTAGCGCCCCCGACCGGTTGTGTCAAAGAAGTCTATTTTTATATGATGACGTCAGCACATAATTTTATTCATCCGAAAATCGGACGAATAATTAATTTTATTCATCCGGTTAGCGGACGACTAGCAACAGCCATACTGATTTTATCGTGACTGAAAAGCGTGAAAAAAAAAATTTTAAACAAAAAATACAACCGACTTCCATGCCACATAAAAGTAAAAAATAATTGAAATACATGTTGGTTTAGAGCAAACACAGTTCTTAGTACATAGTCCCGAAGTCTCATATAAGATACATGTAGTTTCGTCATGATCCAGCAAAATATGGTGAGCGCCGACTTCGGGACTATGTACTAAGAACTGTGTTTGCTCTAAACCAACATGTATTTCAATTATTTTTTACTTTTATGTGGCATGGAAGTCGGTTGTATTTTTTGTTTAAATTTTTTTTTTATAAATAATAATACACGTGCACGCCTATATTCTGAGAGGCGGTTACTGAATTCAATACTGAACCGATGTTCTATTGTAATATTTTAGTTTATTCATTTATTTTTTTTATTTTTTTATTAAAGAAAACAAAATAAATACTTAGAAATTTATTTACATTAACAGTAAAATTTATAATTATGAATCTAAATACTATGTACTTAAAGGTGTACAGCATTACCAGGAAACATAGTAAATCACAAAAATAATAAGAAACAAAGAAAGAATTAATTAAAATAGAAAAAAAGATGAGTTACTATGTTTATAAAAAAGAAGAAGTGTTTGTTTAAATTTATATAAAGAGTCTGTAAATATACCAATATCAGCGTTCTGGAACACGTCGTTAAAATTTCTCAAGGCGAGATTTAAAGACGTGTTTTAAGCATATTTGGAATTATTATAAAATGTATAAAAGGGCTTGTAATTGGCAACGCGCGGATGGCCGAGGAACACTTATAGTTACTAGAGATAGAAGGAAGGGACAGTCAATTTGGTGGTTAAGCAGTTTGTGTAGAAACACGATTCTAAAATAATCGCTACGTTTGCACACGTAAAGAAATTTTGGCTTTGTTAAGATGGATTTTAGTATCAGACGTTTCTTAATGCACGTTAAATGGTATTTTTTATAAATTATTAATAATAGTATATATGTGTAATACTCTTCACTCCATTCAAATAAACTATCATCACGCCTACTTGTCACTTCATTCATGGTTTGTTAGGTTTTCTTACTCTACAACCTAATTGGAACACGGCCTCGACTTCGAACATTCATCATCTTCGAAGCTCCTTTGGCTTTGCCTTTTTCCTTATTATGAGTTCACTTACATATTTTTTTGTTGTTCTTCAGTTGTCATCATAGTTACACTGGCAACCTCTTATACACTCTTTTAATAAACTTTTTGTTCCTTAAATTTAATACATGCATATAAATCATAGACTTATATTAACAAAACTTTACAAATGGATGAGAAAAATGAAGATTTCGGAAGGCACAGCACAGTTCAGGAAAAGATGTAAATTTTAAGTAATAACTATTTTAGACGGATTACTGAGATACATTAGACAATAATATTTAATTTTAACGATCTTATATGGTTAAAATCACTTAAATGTATCGTTTATAACTCGACTTTCATAGGTTAGATAACATTGACTTGATTGAATTCTTATGTAACGATGTAAATTGTAAAGTATGTTCAGTCCGATAGGGTTACACAAATTTGATTGGTATACGTTGATGATGGTAGTGAGGTGTTAGAGATGCGTACCTTGTGTTACGTGGAGCGCGGCGTCGTGGCGGCGCGGGGCGACGGCTCGGGCGGCGGCTCGCGCGGGACAGGCCGCGCGACGCGGCGACACGCGGCGCGGGGCCGGCGCGCGCATCGCACCCGCTCCCTAATTCCGAGTAACAAACGTCTTATAGCCCTGTTTACGCTTTCTCTGACAGCATTTTACGAATAAACTCAAATCGACCGACGAGCGATACATTAGATTGTCGATCGCCTAAACGACAAATTAGACCGCCCGATTTATAACACGTTCTGTAACTTAAGCGACAAGACGATATCATCAATCTTAAACATGATTGTATATAACATAAGACAAGTATTTACTTCGAATATCTTAAGATTAACCTCATTTACGAAAGCAACAGTAGAAGCATACTCTTCTACGTTACTCCAGCACCGATTCGGGGATAGGTCTGTAGACAACAACCAACATCGTTTTCGTAATAAAATTCTTCTACGGCACATGGCCTGACTGGTGTGTGGCATTTATGTGTCATTTTCATGCACATGTCTATGAAATATGCACTACACGCTAAAGAGAAAAAATCTTCATCTATGCACGCTACGACACACCATAGATAAGGCAGTCCTACTAATATTATAAATGCGAAAGTTTGTGAGGATGTATGTGTATTTGTTATTCTTTCACGCAAAAACTACTCAACGGATTAGATTGAAACTTTACAGTAGTATAGGTTATACATCAGAATAACACATGGGCTATAATTTGTAATGATTTTTTTATTTATAAGGTTATAATATAACGAGAAATATCAGGTTAGTCGGAAAAAAAAGTTGTGCTCTGAGAGCTATCTTCGCGTACGCTGCCTAAACCGTTGGAGATATCCAAATATAATGTACCATGGGATTGTTTGGCTCACATAGATCTAAATAAAAGTCCGCGACAGCATTTGTCTATATTTTATGTATAACCCACAATAACTCTTTTTATACTTTGAAAATTTTAAAAATATCAAGTTGATGTTTCCATGAGTTTTATACAAACTAAATATTAATCCTTATCAAAATAAATGATTTCAAAAAATCAAGCAACTAATAAAGATTGAATCTGCCTTTTACACCATATAAATTGGATAAGTAGTTTAGAAGATATTACGAGTATAACATATTGCGTAGTCAATTGATTGACCGGCAGCAAGCGCCATGCGCCGCCGCCGTATACAACGAAGTTGTATGATATTAATATTTGAATGGTTATAAAACACGGAGCAAAATGTGAAAGGTCAATGACGTCTCTGTAGTTACGGGAATAAGGCTACGGTATCCCCTGTCTGTGGTAAGAGGAAACTAAAAGGGAGCTTTCGGGGTTGCGGGCGGCTAGACGGAGAGCTCCAAACACCCAGTCAGCAACTTCGGGAAAGATGCCAGCATGTGTGGTCGCATGCTATCGTGAGAGCCAGGATGGACGGAGCTTGAACCGTCCAGCCAGGCGATCCCGGGAAGGACGGTGGCATACGTGTGGTCGCATGTCGTGGTAAAGACCAGATGGAGTGGTGGGCCCAGCCGCTCACTCTGGAGGAGCCTGATGGGGCAATGCACTCAGAGGACTCCAGTTGCGTTCCTTTGAAGATCCCGGAGTCCTGGTGCTTTAAGAATCCCAGATAACCATGCGTCGCTCCCACGGCGTACCTTTTGAAGGTTTCTCCCTCGACAAAAAAGAAAAAAAGTCAATGAGAATGAAACAGCGGAAAGGTTAAATATGTTATTCAATCGTCATTGACTTTTTAATGTAACACAACTCGGCACATATATCAGATTAGCAGTAGTTTAGGTCGTAGTTGACCACGCTAGCCAACTGCGCGTTGGTAACCGTCAGGGGTTTTGAGACCCTTTCTTAAAACTTTTAATTTCAGAGTAAGCATTAATATCTGTTGCCGACAAAACAAATTCAAATTAATATACGTGCCCCTGATTTGAAATTTGAACACACTGATTTAGGCAATTAAGGCTACGTCTCACGGCGCGGTTTTCACCCGCGGCCGCCGCGGTTGCGGGCCCGCAGCTTCTGTGCGAAACTCACGAGACCGCCTATTTTTGCGGTTCCGCTGCCGTCGCGGTTGCGATTATCGACCGCAAACGTGGCGGGCGAAAACCGCAAGATGGGCGGTTTACCATCAGTTGAGGTCCTGACTACTGCACTCGCCCGCCAACTGACCGCAGAGCGCGCGGGCGCAAACCGCCGCGGCTGCGGCTGACCGCGGCCCGCGCGGTTCTACAGATTGCCCGCGCGCCTTGCGGGCGAAAAACGCGTCGTGAGTATTGCTTTAATTTTTACACTTATATCTGCATCCTACAGAAGCTGCGGGCCCGCAACCGCGGCGGCCCCGGGTGAAAACTGCTCCGTGAGTACGTAGCCTAACACACGGCACCGCGCACCGCCGCGAATAGCGGTGCCCCGCGCGCTAAGGCGGTTTACGCACCTGTACGCGCGGATGGACCGATCATCAAAATAAACTTTTCGACATCGAAATGCATTTTTGCTTCAACGATGATCCGCGTGCTTAGGCGCCAGCCCGTGTGTGAGGCGCCGACCCCCCGCACTGTCGTTCGCGCGGAGACACGGTGGTGATGAGAACACCGCTGGAGCGCGCGGCCAGTCGGTGTACGTTTGTGAGGCATCAACGGATTTATTAGACCCCAATACAACATGAGATCCGCTTCACGGCCTACCGTGGCAGTGAGCGGTTCCCCTATGTTAATCGCATTAGGAAGTAGGGCAAGGGTTCAATCTGAAGTAAATCACAGATGCGTTGCTACTCCCGAGGACTATGATGATCGCCTCATACAAAAGTGAGCCGGCAGGCACACCCTTCAAATGAAACACAAGAACTGCTTCACGGTAGAAATAGGTGCGGCGGTGATGCCTCCCTGGTTGAACCATTGCTCTACCACTTTGCAAACTTTATGTGGCAGACTAAATTCCACGCGAGCGAAGCCGCGGGCAAATGCTAGTATTGTATAAATACTGAATGTCAACGCAGAGTTTTCTCATTATGTCGCTGTCGAATTGTAACCGTATTTAACCAACGACTTTTACAATATATCTACATTTCTTATTATAAATAAGGAGACGGTTTTTGTTTAGTGTTTTGTTAGAGCCATGTTTATATACGAGTTCATGGCCGGCATCGTGGACACCATCACCGGTGGTATGCGTATTTCAACCTAATTCTATGAGCGACGTACTTGTAATAAAATACATTTAACAGATTGCAAACATAATACAAGGAGTCGAGCAGTTGATTACAAATTCTTATGCCCGATACGTCCATTGAATGATACTTAACTACCCTTCCTCGAAAGAAATTTCTATAGTAGTCGTTGCGTTTCGCTGAGCGTTTACATACCTATATTTAATGTTAAGCATGAAGATGCTAATATTATTTTCGTCCACTCAGTGATTATTCGATACTCTGTTAGCTCCTGTAATACGTACGAGACGATAATGTCCAATGTGACAAATGTATACGTTTTAGTTACTTAGTGGAAAAAGTCTACCAATTCGCACTTGGCCAGCGCGGTGGACTATGGCCTAACACTCTCATTCTGAGAGAAAACCCGTGCCCAGCAGTGAGACAATAACTAGTTGGTACCAAGTGGAAAAAGAGGTGATAGAATTTGTTGACTCCTATTGCTATATTCTCTATATCCGGTGTATCTATGGTATTACAATGGAGGGTGTAATCATAGTCTTATTCGATATCTTACGTTGTTACACGAGACAATATAATTAATGTAAGTTTATTATAAGAAATTACTAGTAAAGTCTCCTTGACTGGCTTGAATGACTACTTTCCCTGATGTGAACATGACGCCGCTCGGCGGTCTGTTGCAGGAGAGGACGAGGAGTCTTTCGACCCGCACACGCATCGCAAGGTGGAGAAGCCGACATCGTGAGTGCTCGTCCCGGTTTCTGTTTGATAATGAAGGGCGCGGCGTGAGCGATAGTTGCGTCAGTGACGTGAGCCGTGTGGCCGCAGGTACTCGGACACCATGATCCACCTGCTGAAGGGCAGCGTGGGCGCGGGCGTGCTGGCCATGCCCGACGCCGTCAGCCGCATGGGCATCCTCTTCAGCATCGTCGGCATCGTGCTCATCGGCTCCTTCGCCACCTACTGCATGCAACTGCTGGTGCATATTTACAATTTCTTTTCGGAAAACCATTACGTAGTCGGTATACGACCATATACTAATTTATAATATATTCATCTAATATCTTTAAACGAGCAATTCTTGTATGTATATGTAAATATATATCAACGATCTCGGAAACGGCTCCAACGATTTTCTTGCAATTTTGTACTTAGGAGGTTTAGGGGGCGATAAATCGATCTGGCAAGGTATCATTTTCAGAAAATGTCGTTTTATCCGTGTTTTCATGTCAGGAGGTCTTTATGCACCTCCTACAAAATTATTAGAATACAACCAATACAACCATTTACGAAGTTAGCATAGCTCGTTCGGGAAATCGGACACTTTAAAAATGCAGGAAATCAGGGTTCAAATCTCGGTCCGATTGTATTTTTTTCTTTTTTTTTCTTTTTTCGAGTTTTATTTTGTTAGTTTTATTTTTTATTCTATTTTCTATTTTTTAGCTCTACATTTTTTTCTTTATAGTTCTTTTTTGGTATTTTTGTTTTATTATTATTATTATGTCGGTAAGATCAAAATATATTATTCATATGATCATTCAGTAAGAAATTTGCATAGTTATAAAAATATAATTCCAAAAAAACATGATGTACTCGTAGTAAACAAAAACACTGAGCAAAGCTCGGTCATCCAGGTACTTATATTTAATTAGAAATCATATTTGTTTTACAGATTATAAGTTGTAGTATTGTGTTTCAATATTAAACGTGTATTTTAATAGATAAATCAAGATTATATTAATTCCGTAAGTTGTTGTCGTCCGAATCTGAACTATTATAAAAGTCTCTAGCTAATCGGAAAGGTAGAGTAAAATGTATTACAAAGTTCTAATCGAACGGACAAGGCCCACAACGCGTTAATAAAGACATGCTATAGGAGTGTGATAAAAAATATTTTTTACAAACCAAAATCTATGTAAAAAATAGTGCTATAAAATAAAATATGAAATGCCTGGTTGGTCCTACGTAGATCGCAGCGCAGTACAAGCTGTGCAAGCGCAGCCGGCGCGGCTACATGGCGTACCCCAAGTCCATGCGGCTGGCGCTGGAGGGCGGCCCGCCGTGCCTGCGCTGGGCCGCGCCCTCGCTCTACTACTTCGTGGAAGCGACGCTCATCCTGTGGCAGCTCGGTATCTGCTGCATTTACTTCGTGTTCGCCGCGGAGAATATCAAACAGGTGGTTTTATGTGCCAGTGTTATGCGCCTTACGTACATGACATTTTCGAAACCCATTCAAATTAGCAATGTCCGCGCAGGTGTGTGATTTCTACGGTCAGGAGATGTCGCTGCGCACGCACCTTTGCATCCTGTTCGGGCCGCTCGCCGTGCTGAGCCTGGTAAAGGACCTGAAGCTGATGACTCCGCTGTCCTCCATCTCCAACGTGGTCACACTGCTCGGCCTCCTTCTCGTATTCTTCTATTTAATAGAAGATGATGTCACTCTGGAAGATGAAAAGCTTCAAATAAAAAGTTTACAAGAGATACCTATTTTCATTGGAATTGCTCTATTTGCCTTAGAAGCCGTCGGAGTGGTTTGTTGAACTTTATCAGTAAAGTAAATCTATGTTTTATATAGTTATTTGATTTTCCTGTTTTTAATTTACTAAGTTGGTTACTAATCATGTTCTCCCGAACCCTGGGTAGAGAATTTACGTACGTACGTTATTACAGAGCTATTTCCGGCGAGCAATGTCGAAAATTCATGCAGTACATTATAAAGTAATAAATTTTGTTTAAATTTTAATTACCTATTTTATGCATAATTTTTGCGCAGGTCCTGGCCTTGGAGTACAATATGGAAAATCCCAAGCGATTTGTGGGTTTGTTTGGCCTATTTAATATCGGCATGCTCATTATAATGTCACTCTATCTGATCGTTGGCGTGTTCGGCTATCTGAAGTACGGGGACAGTATAAAAGCGTCGATAACGCTAAATTTACCGCAAGAACAAAAGTAAGGTGTTTATTACTACTAATGCGTCGATTGAAGGAAAGACGCGCATTAAATTAATCTGTCACCAATTACATTTCAGAAAGGCACAAGTGGCCAAAATCATCTTCGCAGTGGCCATCTTCCTAACGTTCCCGTTACAAAATTTCGTAGCGTACAACATAATCTGGCGCAAGCTGAAGAAGAAGGTCCGGCCGAAGCGGCACCGCGCCTGCGACTACCTGCTGCGGGTGCTGCTCGTCGTCATACCCTGTGACTATGCTCGTTCACGCGAACACCGCGTTACTTTTTTAATGTAGTTAATAATATTTTTGTTGTTATCCGACTTCTGAGAACGGTGGTGTTTTGCGGATATACTCGTGTATGTGAAACACCTTACGACCCAGAAAACTTGACGTATATTAACATACGGAGTATTGTTGAGCATACTTTTGAATTAGGCGCCTGCGAAGAAAAAAAAAAAGAAAATAAACAAAACGAACTCCTACCAAATAGTATTTGCATGAAAGATTCTAATAAACAAACATACATACATATGTACATGATACTATTAAGATCATATCGCTTAGGGATGCTGGCGGTGGCGGTTCCGCACCTGGGCCCGTTCATCGCGCTGTTCGGCGCGCTGTGCCTGTCGCTGCTGGCCATGGTGTTCCCCGGCGTGATGGACGCGTGCGTGTGGTACCCCGACCGCTACGGCGCGTGCCGCTACCGGCTGCTGCGCGACGTGACCATCGTGCTGGTGGGGCTGGGCTGCCTCACCGCCGGCTGCTACACCAGCCTGCTCGAGATCGTGGCGGCCGGCCGCGAGTGACCACAGTGACGACACCCCCACCAACATTTTGTATAAATACTATAATCCATGTATAAAATGTACTTTTATTTATTAAAGTATGGAGCGGTGACGGAAATCCGAACTGAGCCCAGGACCTTTGATTTTTCGAACCCATATATATAAAAGAAATCGTTTTTAATCTTTTGTTTCGAGTAACGTAGATGACTTTTAAATTTAATTATCTGGTACATTATACCTTATAAAGAATATTCCGCAGTAGTTAAGTGTAGCCCAGAAGTAGTTGATTGCCCAAAACAATATTCATAATTATATCGGTTCCAATGAGGATCACAGTTCCGTATTACTTCCAAACTGAAAAAAGTTTTAGTTGACAATATTTATTATTTTTCGTAAGACGAACTTGATCGCTGTTACTAAACTAAAAAAGATTCATCCACTGCGGATATATGAAAAAATAAAGTGGGTGTTATTTTATACTGGTTGGAAGAAAATATAGGTAATCTGTGACCTCTGGTTAATGTTGAGTGCATTGTTCAGCATTACACGCAGTATTACAAGCGTTACAACTTTAGCCGGACACCCTCCATATTGTAGAGAGTCGCCGTGTCGTACGCTGCAGAGTACTTTCACCTCGTGGCACGAGATTACGTATCATTGTAGTAATATCACAGCGCACATTTGCCGAATGTATGTGTGTATGTTTCGTCGCGATACGAGCTGTTAAACGCAGTTGTGGGAGTCGTTAGAACTTCATTAAGTCTTTTTTTTTGTTGTTACTTCAGCAAACGAGATTGCAGTCCACTTGATGTTAAATGGTCACCGCTGTCAATCAACATCTGTAAGCAACTACAAACATGGGTTCTATCTGAAGTCAACGTCAGATGCGTTGCTACTCCTGAGGACTAAGCTGATCGCTTTTTATGAAAGTGAGCCGGCAACTACAGCCTTTGACCGAAACGCAACAACTGCTTCACGCTAGAGATAAGTGTGGCTGGTTCTACCACCTAGAAAATAATGATTTAGCAATATTATTTATTAAAATATTATTATTTGTTTAAATATAGGCATCGATAGACAAGTGCTAAAAACCAAAATCTGTCTGAATGGGTTTTGCTCACTATTGGAAGTAATTAAGATGATTAGAACTTTATAACTTTATAAAGCGAAAAAGCCAGTTGGATATATGCTTCAGACAAAATAAATGCCCTAGAGCATCCTACATTTGCGTTTTTATAACAGTATCATACTATTAGTAAGTACCCATTAAGTTTATGGGAATCAACATTTAATTTTAGCCCTTGGTCTGAAATAAGAAAGGTTTTTCACACCATAAATTTGTAGACAAATTGACAAATTGACATTGACACAAGTCATATTTTTTACGTTGGGACAGAGTTGTCGAATTTCATCTACATTAATCTAAATCCAATTTGAAATTTATCTAATCATGAAGACCGCAGCAAATAACAATTTAATGTATGTGTGCCGTTCATCGTATGTATAATTTATCATTTCATAATTTACCTGTGTGTGTTTGTCGAGCAGAGCGGAGACGCCGGAGCGGCCGTGCGCTGCGGCGCAGCCCGCAGCCGCTGGGCCCACCGACACTCGTAAGTTTTCATAGTTTTTTTTTATATGACTGAAGTAGCAAACGAGCATGCAGTCCACCTGATGGTAACTGGTCGCTGCCGCCCATGGACATCTGTTAGCAACTTCATACAGAACATGGGTTCTATTCTATCGGAAGTCAATCACAGATGCATTGCTACTACTGAGGACTATGCTGTTCGCCTCATATAAAAGTATGCTGGCAACTACACCCTTCCATCGAAACGCAAAAACTGCTTCACGCTAGAAATAGGTGTGGTCATAGTTATGAGATGACCATTGATTATTCGCAATCGCTTATCGGTCGCAATCTTTAGGAGTGTTATAAAACTTTTGCTGCAATACCGCTTTACCTGGGGTTTCATACGTAAAATCGATACACTAATTATCAATTTTCATTTCAACGAAAAGCATTGATCGATTGTTCTATTGATCGATGCCTTAGTGTCTAAACACACTATGCCGAAGATACGCGAACGAAGTTCCGCTGCTGACTTTACGTTCTGATGTATTCCGCTGATGTGACACACCATAAGTGCTGAAATTATGCGGTAGAAATTCAGTTGCGTAATTTTGTGTTTCTATTCAGTATCTCGTGCGCTGTCATGGAACCGAACTTCGGTCGTGTATAATGTGCACTGTACAGAATAGTTGCCGCTGAACTTACGCCCGACCGAAGTTCAGCTGTACGTTATAATGCAACGTAATTTCGGTGTACGGTTTACAACACGTACAATGGACAGTGCTGCGTCAGCACAAGCGTGGTCCTAGCGCGAGCGCGCTGCCCGAGCAGTTCGCATGGTCGACTCGTAGCGTAAACACTCCCCAAAATTAATTATATATCTCAAAATTAAATTTAACTAACAAAAATTAGCATTTTTTATTTGTGCGGTTTTCGGACTGTACATTCGGCATAGTGTGTCGTCAGTAATTCAAATAGCATTGCAGGCGTAAACATGTCGTCTATGTCATCATCATCATGTCATCATGTAACTAGCGTCACGTATCTTCAGCATGGTGTGTTTAGACACATAATAGAACAAAGATTTAATTCCCCGATACAGATATATTACAGAGAGCTCCGCACCCCATTTTCAGTATAAATTTAGTATAAATAATGCTATTGAACTGTATAATTTTAAGTACCTATTATAAGTAATTGGATTCTCTCAACTTTCAATTACTTCGCCCTTACAGAATGTGACAGTCATGTTCTGTACAAAAAAAAAATCCAAGATTTTCAGAAAATTTTAGTTTATATATGGCTTATACATCAGAATAATACATAGTTTACTTTTTACCGCGGGGATATATTTTATTCCTACGGGAAACAATGTAGTTCAAAGAAAATGCTAATTCTCTCGAGCGAAGCTGCAGGCGGAAGGCTAAAAATAAGCAGGTAAAGTAGATACAAAATGTTTATTCTCATTAATGATTTATAATTTAATGTTTGTGTAGGTCAATAGACAAAAAACTAATGCAAAGATACAGAATTCACCACACAAATGATTTGCGATAGCTCGTTAAAATGTTGTACGCTTCATATTTGCATGCTCTGCGTAAATCCTCTGTTTTATCTCTACTGGCTAGCGCTTTTTCTACTGCGTGATTTGTAGTCACCTGCTCTTTTATTAAACTGCGTATGGTCGCATATACACTGTAGCTATTATTAATTTGCATAAAAATTCCACCCTCTGTGCTAGGCCTCAACATATTTCTAAGTTCTGGGCAGTCCAAGGCTGTTTGCTGCATCAACTGACTACTACTGTGGTGGAAATTGTGGCGACCTTTTTTTTTCATCGTAGTACCTTTGATATCGCATTTTATTTTATCTAGCACATGTTTCAAACCATTCCGTTATTGAAGTTGCTACTTCCAGTAGAACATTATCTTTTATTTCTGAAAAGGCTTCAGGTATTTCTTGGGGAGTGAGCCAAGGGTACAATATGGCGTAATCTGAGAGCAAAATCACTGATATTACCGTATCCAGCCAGAACCCGTAACTAAGCCAGAACTCTGACTCAGAATTTGACGCCACAAAATTTGCGCTAAGTTAAAGAGGCAACCGCTATGATTGGCTTCTGGATAATAAATTTAACAAATTAAGTAATTAGTACACTCTTGCAGTGTTTGCTTTTTATCTGCACTGGTCCAATAACATGTTTTTGTTCTGTTTATTCAGAACAAAATTAAATTTGTCCATTATCACGGACGCCCAGAGATTTTGAGGCTAGCACTTGTCAGTATAAATGCTTAATTTATATTTTAAAAACCAAGGTTTATTATTTTAAGAGAAAGCACTCAAATGCACCTAAATAACAACGTTACTTTATTGCAGATTTTTATGACAAGTTAACATATTTCAAAGTACACCAAAAGGTTTTAATAAATACTGTAATATGACGCCTTCACAAAATACAATTGCAAACAATCCAATATTCAATTTTGATATAATTTTAATCCATTTTTTTTCTTCTTATATGTTTAAAATTAGTGTATTATTTGTGTAAGAAACATGTTTACCTGTTACAAAGCAGTAATTTGTTACTACGTTAGTACCAGATTTTTAAGTATTTATCAGTCTAACACTGTTACATCGATTTGTGTGGTCCAGGCGGAGAGACGCGCAGTTCGCGGTGCGACGCGACGGTGGCGCGCCGCCGCCGCGGGCGCCGGCCGCGCGCGCTGTCCTCGCCCGTCAGGTACACACCACAAACGATCACTGATTTACTCGTCTCCTTCGTGCAAGTTTACAAGAGTATACTTAAAATCGTCCTCATCTATCCAGGCACTCCCTGCCGGATATTTATTGTAGCCAGTCATTAATATTTATTATATTATATGGAGGACGATCAAGGTACCTCAACCGTGGTAGTACAGACGCGTAACGCATAGGGGAAAAGGGGGTAATGGGAGTCACTTAAGGGAGAAATCAAATAAAAGCTAAAATTGCAACAAAATATTGATTGCAGCCGCCTTGACACAAAATTTACTTAATTAGCTATCAATCGACATCAATTTCAATCAATTTGGTAATCAACTCTGAAAGTTATAACAGTTTAAAAAAAAAACAGGTTTGACTCCCATTGCACCGATATGCGGGCAATGGTGGTCGGCTCTGTGGGCAATCGGAGTCAAAGATAATTTATCATATGTCTCATGTATAACCTTCGGCTGTATCCCCAGTGCAGTATGCATTAGCCCATAACCCATAACATGAAATAGGTACCTACATCTGTACCACATTTCATTGTTTCTTTCAAAACCATTCAATAATTAGCCAATCGGGAATACCAAATTTTCTCATCTTCTACGTCGTCTTCCTCAGTATCCTGGCATATATCGTCAGTGCCCACAACGGGTACTCAAAGTACTCGTCGCTTCATTCTTTCAGGACCCTTCGTTTGTACTTTTTTCTCCCTTCTCTGGTCCTTTTCTTCCCATTTTTTTCCTTTTCATATATTTGCTTACTTTTATTTTTATTTTTTATTCTCTTTCCATCAAGTTTTCCTTGGTTATATGGATGTGAGGCAGATTGATTTTTCTTTAAACTCTGTGTTATAACGGTATTCCTTGATATCTGTGGCCATGTCCTTTGGGGTTACCTGACTCTCATTGCCCTCAATTATGCTATGGCAAATACTGACACAATCTTTCAATAGTGTAGCTAAATATGTGAAAAGTTCTTTTTTGTATACAGTAAGAAATTAGGCACTTATATCTTATTTTACCGTAAGGAAAAATTACATCAGGACAACGCAAAACCAAAAATCTGATGTCTCTTTTAAGCGCGAGCATTTATTTTCACGAACCATATAACACACTACCAGGAGGAACACGACGAATGCATGAAAATGCTTAACACGATGCTTACGTGGATAGTTTCGTGGATATGTGGGTGACTCCCATTGCCCGCTGACTCCCATTGCCCTGTTTTCCCCTACGCCATGCTGGTCTATTCCGCCTTGCCGGTGTTGAGCGTTAGGAGTAGCATTTAGATCAACCTTTGTGAGTAGCAACTAGAGATTATGCAACCATCGGGTAATCACCGTATACGACCTGACAAACAATAGAAACAGTGACTTAATCAATTTCATGTTATATTTTTATATAATTTCAGAAATATTTAACTATGAATAAATATTTTTTGTCTAAATAATACGTTACCTTTATTACTCATTATGGCACATCACAAATGTTTCAGGTCGGTGTACGGCAGCGGCAGAGCGGCGGCTCGTCCGCGCAGCCCGTCAGTGCGCGCGCCACGCTCGCCACCGCTGCCGCCGCCGCCGCTGCCGCCACCGCTCTCACCGCCGCCCGCCTACCCGTGAGTCGTGCACAGCTTTCATTTCGTAATCTTACCTTATTTTACTATCCCATTTTAATAAACCATCGTTTTTGTTACATTATACATAGTGGGGAACTAAAACTTGTTACAATTGTCATCACCTATACTGATTCTTGGTTGATGTCATGTTTATTGGTTTACCGACAGTGGAGACGTGGTGGTGGTGGCCGGCGGCGGCGAGGGAGCGCGCGGGTTCGCATACTTCTCGCCGCGGCCGCCGCCCGCGCCGCTGTGGCTGGCGGCGTGGCCCGCTCCGTGCGCCGCGCCGCGCTCCGCTCCGTATGCCGCTCCGTGCCCCACGCTCGATACAACCCTCATATCTCATAAACGGCAAAAAGTAAATTATTTTATTGTAAAACAAACTATGTAGATCGTACCGTTAAGCAACTTCGGGCGCGGTTGGTGATCCACAGGAAGGTTACTTTTCGTAATCATACATTACAAATTATACTATTGATCAATATCGTTATATTATAATTTATTACTGTGTTATTATTTAACTAATATTCAAAAAAGGGCTAGTAGAAAACGCAAATTGCAGCTAAACTTGGAGCGATTCGAGGGCTCGGAGAGTGCCGGCGCAGAGACGCACGCGGTGCAGCTGCGGACCGCGGGAGCGCCCCCGAAGCGGTTAGCCATTTCTTTGAAATAACGCTTTAGAATGTTTTAGGAACTTGAGCGACACCATTTTTTATGTCTTTATTTCGCCTAAGGGGCCACTTACAAATTGCCATTTACAATATTTTTCATACACTACCACCGGATCAGAACACGACCTCAACTGAGAAGATCCGGAAAGAAAGTCAGCTTATTTTATATCTATTTTGTTACATATTTTTACAATCATGTTCTTTACATGGTAATAAAAGTTAGCTCCAGTATCTTGCCTTCCAGTTCAGTAAAAAAAGAGCCCTGTTTGGTAAGATACGCTACACTTTGACATTTATTAAATGTACTATAGAAACGTATAATATTATTGTTTTATAGCAAACAGAAATATAGAAGCGCACTTAAAACCTCATAGGCATTGCATAAAAACTTCTGCCCGCCTTGAAAAAATCGTTCCAATGAATCATTTTGTATGATTGAAATATGTATGTTAAAAAAATTGTTTGTTCTAACAGATGCCCGGCGGATGATCCGCCCACCCGGCCCGTCTCACCGCCAGCGTCGCCGCGCAGTGTTGCCGTGCAGACACTACGGAAGTATATCATGTTTATAGCAGAAGCAGTCGAGAGTACAGTCTACCTGATGATAACTGCTGCTCGTAGTCTGCTGAAATAATCTAGTAACAAAAATTAAGGGGTATAAAATAATCCAAATTACAGGAGTTACAGCTTGTTGAAAATCACAGAAAAATTTGGAATTATTTTTATATCCCTTAATTTTTGTGACTAGTGTAAATCATGATAGGGTTGGAGTCCTACTTGAAGTTGGCCACGAATGCGTTGTTTCTTTAAAGAGTAAGTTAGGATACCTCGTATACCTAAGTCTTGCCTCGCTCTTTCAACCTGAACACCTCAAAGTTTAACACTGATGTTTAAAAGCCATTACTAATTGTCGCTATTTGTATAAGTAATTTAAACTCGCAAGCAACAATACGTTCGGCAAATCCAGTTAAGGTATAAAAAACTAAAATCTACTTACTGCCCATAATAATTTGGGCAGCCACTGCAGTTTGTGAAATTGGCGTCGGTGAAAAGTTAGAAGTTGCATTCGACACCATTTATTCCAATAAGAGATTTTAGTTGGCAAAGGAGAAAAGCGAATTTAAATATTGTTTTTGACGACTTGACGTCGACGACTGCAATTTGACGAAAATAAACGGTTCCGGCATCTAAATTTCTACTGCTTCCTTAAAGCTCTGCGGTGTATGTGTGTTGAGTTTCAAAGGCTTTCCATCAGGAAATACCGGTTACGATAACACAAAAAATAAAAATAGATTTAGTCATAGCCCTCCCACGGGTGCCGTCGAGGGCTAGGACTCCCTCTTCCCCCTCCTCTCCTCCACGTTACGCCATTGATTGTTGGGGTTTCTTAAAAAAATACCTACCTCAATTGTCTTTAAAAGACACGGTCTGTCACGTTTCAAAATTTAATGTAACTTGAGGTTTCATTGTACCTTTTAAAAGCATGGACATAAACATTTGACTAATACCCAGCTTATGGAGCATTTATTTTCAATAATTGCATTTGGCTCCATACTCACTTTATGTAATGCACAGCGATTCTATTCTCTTTTTCTTCTGTTCATTTTAATATCACAAAATATTTCTCAGTAAGTATATTGCCGCAAATATAAGAAAACACAATTAAAAATTGTATAAAAATGACAGATTTCAAAATCAAAAGTAATATATTGCCTTTGATTGTAATAGTACTATGGATAGACTAAGTATGTGAACCAATTCATGCCTTTCAACGGAACGATGGATGGTAGGATTCAGTGGATACCAACTAATTTTAAATGAAGCGATAATTTCAGTTTACAACAGGTAGATCTCTACTCTACATGATGAAACTAAATGGACGGTAGTGTACACTTACCATCAGGTGGGCTGCAAAGGTAAAAATAAACAACAATGTTTGTTCTTTAGTTGAAGTTAAAATGACCATCATTACCTTCGCAGAACTATCTCCAACGACGAACGAGACGGCAGCAGTTTAGCTTACAGTGATAAAAGTTAGTTTATATCCAATTAAATCAAATCAAATCACAAATTTATATCAAATCAAATCAAATCAATCAAACATATCCACATATTACCCATTAAAAAAAATGTTTTCTACCTAGCTAAACATAAAGTAAAATATAGGGTAATTCATGTGTACATTTTGATTAATTATTGTTATACTCCTTTACGTGTACACATCCATCGATAATTAGGCTGACACTGGCCATGTCATTTCTACCTGTCGGTTAAAAAACGCGCTATACCGCTGTTTCTAATTGAAGCATGTTGTTCCTGAACGAGATACATGTAAGATTGAAGATAGCCGACATGCTACTTCTGGCATCAGCGAAAAACGATTTAGCTGTTGTTGGAAAGTGGATGCAGCGATCAAACGCTACATCACACACACACGTGAGCGATAGTCACGGCTAGTAATGTATGCTCTAATTCAGGAGTTCCCAATCAGGGGGGCGTCTTCCAAGGTGGGCATTGAGAAATGTCAAGGGGAGGGGAAAGCGTTAGAAAAAGTAAATGAATGAGGGTCATGAGAATATTTTTATAGTCCGAGGAGCCTCCAAAAAAATAATATGAGAACAGGGTTTCACTAATCTCTAATTATTTTTGACTGCTCTAATTAACTAGCCATACGAACACTATGTACGATAATAGCATAATAGCATAACGGTAGGGGTTGATGTTGGCAGCGAACGAGTGGGCGGGCGGTGCGCGCGCGCTGCGCGACGGACACGTGCGGCTGGCCCTGCGCGCGCTGCGCCAGCTGCGCCGCGCCGAGCGCCTGCACCGCGCCCTGCTGCGCGCGCCCGCCGACACCTTGCGACAATAAACTATATATGCGCAAACTGACTGTCTTTCATTATAACTCTTTAAATTATTATAATCATACTAATATTATAAACAGGAATGTAATTGTCTGCCACGCATTTATAGCAAAAGGGAGCAACAGACGCCTGGGGAGAACATACGCACCTTTCTCCAATAAGATTCTGCATCGTCCACAATACGTAGCACTCTAATACCTATTATGTTGGTTTATTCCATCTAGTCCTACCAGTAGTTCGATAGTCGAACTGTTTGGATTTTTTTATTCCAATTTGTTAACCGACTTCCAAAAAGGAGGAGGTTATCAATTCGTCTGTATTTTTTTTTTATATTTGTTACCTCATTTCTCCGGACTGGGTGAACATTTGGATGATTTTTTTTTATTTGAAAGGTGTCATGGGGTCCCATTTATTTTTAGTTCACTTTTGACGTGTCCGTCAGGATGGCCGGTCACTACCCATATTTTACATCGAAATAGTTACTAATAGTTGCTACCTAGTTGCTACCAGTTGCTACCAATCTTAAAATAATTGCTACCTTCGTATTTAAAAAAATAAACTGCTTTTTAAGGTGACCGGCCATTCTGACGTCAGGATGGCCGGTCACCATTCCAGTTAGAACAATCTGCGCAAATGATTGGAGTTTTTTTTTTACCAAGAGTTGCTACCAAATTGCTACCTTTTTTATACATCGTAATTGACCTCATAGCTGTTAAGGATAAAAAGATATTACAGATTTAATATTAAACGCCTGTACAACTAAATTAGCAAATCCGAAGTTAAATACAATATTCGTATTTTACACAGGCGCCACTTGCACTTTATATTTATATTATATTATTGTATCGTACAATAATATAATAATATCGTTTGATATTATTTTTTAAATAATGAGTAAAAAGGTAAGTTATTATTAGTCATATAAGATTCATCGCAATCTACTAGTAAGTATTTGGCATCCGATCTATACTTATGTCAATAGTTTAGTCTATAGTACAGTCCACTAGATTTTTAATAAATTCAACAATGTGAGAAGAAACAAATGAACTCCGGGAATCTGATGTTCTTTTATTTTTTAATTTTAATACGTAGTTAGTTGGTGTGTTTATGCAAATAGATATTCAGTCTATATTTCAAACGGGTAAAAATATAATTAATAAGTAAATAACACGTATTTAATTTGAAAAAAGAGCTCACTTGTGCTTTATAAAGCAGAAGGAGATGCCCTCCAGTGAAGTACTGCTTGGCTCTGTTAAGAACGCCGAGTTTCTTGGATGCCAACTTGGCTTTATCTTCCAAATGACTCCGGTATTGCACATCACACGAGATGTCAACTCCCAGCATCCCCACACTTCTATCAACGCTGAGTGAAACTCCTTGAAACTTTGGCGCTATGACAAATGGTTTTTTTTTTGCGGTAAACGCGCACACTTGTGTCTTCGTGGGGTTGAACTCAACAAGATTATGTCGACCCCATGTCGAGACCCACTCCAGAGAGTTCTCGATTTCAGACACAAGTCGGATTCTGCTTCTCTGTAGTTCCGGGATCAGAATAGGGCTATAGTATCCGCTGTCTGTTGTAAAAGGCGACTAAAAGGAGCTTCCGGGGTCGCGGGCGGCTAGAGTGGGAGCTTGAACCGTCCAGCCAGGCGATCCCGGGAAGGACGGCGGTACTTGCGGTCGCATACCGTCATAGAGACTAGACGGAGCGGTGGGCCCAGCCGCCCATCTGGGAGGAGCCCAATGGGACAACGTGCTCATAGGATTCCGGTTGCGTTCCTTTGAAGATCCCGGAGTCCGCTTTGTAGCGCCGAGGGCGGCCACCAGGGGGGTTTTAGTGCTCATTATTTGGCGAAACGAAGTTCGCCGGGTCTGCTAGTATAATATAAATTAGGGTTGTAACGGTGTTAGGCCTCCGCCTCCGTTATTGCGAAATTCCGCAAAAAATCAAACCTCCGCCTCCGCATCCGCTTCCGCAAAATTCATGCGGAGTTTTAACGGAGGTTTTTTTTACGTTGAATATGACACTAGGCGACGCAGCCGTTCGTCTGTATGTTGTAATGTGAGGGAAATGGAATGCAGGATCGTGGGCGGTGGAGGAAGGTACGCCAAATGACAGGAATCAACTCGTCGAAAAATAGCAGAGACGATGACGATGAAGAGAGATCACAAAATGGTAGTACAAGCGTACTACCATTTTGTGTTCTCTCTTCATTCATCAATACACATTACAATACACATTAGTACATTCATCAATACACAATTATAATTTTCATATAACAAGGTTTCTTTTGATAAGCATCAAAAGAAACCTTGTTATATGAAAATTATGAATTAATGAATAGTATAAAAAAAGTGATTCAACTGGATTTTATCCTGAGATATAAGATGCCATATAAATTAGAACGTTAACTAAATAGTTCGCATTTACTTGTTGGTGTTGTGAAGTTCAGTGCCAGATGAACTACTATTTAGTGCAGCTGGTTGAACTTTTTTTTGTGAGGGAATGCAACCTTCAAAAGGTGTACCAAAGCTTTGGGAAAGACTCCGGGTTATTTGGGATTTTTACCCACTCAAACCTCCTCGGTGGCTTTCCTCAGTGCTTGCAGGGGTCGCCGGGGTCCACATAGGAACGCACCGGTGCCACCTGGCACATCTCTTGGGGACGTGTCACCATCCCCCTGCACCATACGGTTTCTACGACGACATGAAACCACACATGCTGCCGTCTTTTCGGTATAGCTGTCTGGTCGGTTTGAGCTCCCACTCTAGCCAAACCCAACCCCAAAAGTCGCCTCTTACGACAAGCAGAGCAGGCCGTATTCTACTCCCCGGCTATAGAGGAATCTCACCGACTACATTAAACGTTTGGAAGGCCGCAAAGCTGTTATGCCATAAAAAAATGTTTGTATTTTTTATTATTATTAGTAATTACTCAATTTTTGCTAAGAACTGTACAATGTATCTGTTTGAATAACTTTTGGTTTATATCTATTACTGTAATAAATCAATGCTTGTACGGGTTAATAGCACATAGCTAAGTAAAAGATGTTGTAGAGTACTTAAAAGTTATATTTCACTTGAAAGATGATTGATGTTGTTAGGGAAGAGCACGCGCGGTTTGCTTTCCGAAATCGTACTGAATTAATATGTATAATCAAAGAACGCTCGTGGCGCGTAAACTGCTGACGCGACCTGGTGTACGGTTACACCGTACATGCTCCCCACCGAGATGAAGTTAGATGAGATGAAATACAAGGTGATTTCATTTTGAAACTTAATGTCTCTACTTGAACACTACTTTTCTTTGAACGGGTGAAACACTTTTATCAACTAATGCAATGTTTGAAATGACTCTATCACAATCACTGACACTAGCATAAGCACTGCACTGATGACTCGTGGAGAGGGAAGCGACAGCCGCCCTCGGTGTAGCGGCGCCCGCTCCAGCGAGATGCGAGCCCGCAGCTGCGTCCCTCGCCCCGGTCACTGGATAGATCGCTTGACGATTCTTCTTGCGACGATAATAAATATACGTGCAGCTTATTATTGTTAATGCTGCGAGAACCACATATATGGCCGTATAATGATGTACGTCGTGATATGAAATCTTGTTTAGTCGAACGTCGTCTTCCTTTAGCGATGTCAAACGATTTTTGATTTCCTGCAGTTCCACGTCGGTGTTGTTCTTGATAGTGTAATCAGTGAGAGATGGGAACGAGAAGTTGATCAAGTGATTAATAGGGTTTATAGGTGTTAATTCTAAATGATTATTTGTAAACACTTGGCTGCTTTTCTCTCTTTCCGAGTGCAACCAAAATGTATCAGTTTTAATCATACAACCATGACTCATTGTAAATATTCCCGCATGTTTCAGTTGGATCGAAGTTATTTGTTCATTACATAATAGTCGCACTTGACACTGAGTACAACAAAAGTATAAATATTTGTTAGTCAAATGTAGCTCCATCCAGTTGTTCTCGCAGTTATTTAAGACTTTGAAAAAGCAGTCTTTAGTTTTAGGATTTCTGACACAAAATTGCTTATCACTCTTCACGTGCATTTCGGGTTTCCTCATGTGACAGAGCAGTTTATTATCATTTTCACTACGTCGACATGCTGTTAAATCTTCAGACGAGAGTATGAAATAAGAATCTTTTTTCAGATTTATAGCAACGTACGGTGAAATTGGTGTGATACTAAATAAGCTGTTGTTTGATAATACTGGAACAGGGATGGTATTGAATAGTTCGTAGGAGTCACGTGTCACTAAGGGTACTCTTAATTCAATAATTAAATATTTTTCTGTCATTCTTGCTTTGACGAACAGTAAATGATATATAGATGTTATGTCATTTTGTACATTATTTATGGGTAGGGTAATATCCTTTTCCAGGTGATTTGAGATAAGGCTAAGCTGTTGTTTGAGCTGTTCTGGGGATAACATATGATAATTGAACCGTCCGTGAAAGATATCCGTTAAAGTATCTAGTAGTGACGTCTGTATATTTTTTAAGTTTCTCAATAAGTTTGAAGTAGCCAACGATCCGAGGCTGACGTCATTAATCTGGGAATTTATTTCTGACTCGTGTTTAAAAGTATTTGACAGGTTATCTATTTTATTGTTCAACTGATGAAGATATTTATGTTGTTTATTAATTGATTGTTCTTCTCTTTTTAGAATATTATGCTGTGCTTCGAATATAATCGTCTGGTTTTTCATAAGCGATCTCAGCTTCCCATAAGCCTCCTGCTGATGGCCACGACGGTGCGTTGAAGTGCCATTCAATCTCCATACCTACGACCTCCGCCATGAAATCTTGATTTAAAATCTGTTTTAGTTCTTCGTATTGCTCTTGTAGTATGTTATTGGTGCCGACAAAATTAGTTCCATTGTCACTATATATGTGACGAGGGGTGCCCCTCCTGGCACACATTCTACGAAGGGCAGCGATAAATGATGAGGTAGTGAGATCTGACACAAGCTCCAAATGTATGAGTTTCGTAGCCATACAGATGAAAACTGCTACGTAGCCTTTTGTCGTTTTAATGCCTCGCCCCTTGTTGGCCTTGATCATGACGTGGCCCGTAAAATCTACTCCTGTGTGGTAAAACGGGGGATATGAGTTACATCTTGATGATGGTAAGTCACCCATCAGGGGTGTCAGGTTGCTGGGAATGTATCTACGGCATTTAACACAGTTCCGTAGTCGCTTCTTCACCGCCCTGTTGCCACCGATAATCCAATACTTCTGGCGGATGTTCGCTGACGTTACTCGAGCTCCGCCATGAAAGGTGAGTTTATGTGCGTGGTCGATTATCAAATCAGTCAGAGGACTACAGTGCGGTAGAATAATAGGATGTTTCATCTCTGGATCGATCATTGCATTTTTTAGCCTTCCACCTACTCTAAGAATATTGTTTGAGTCTATAAATGGATTAAGTTGTAATAATTTACTTTTTGGAGATATAGGTATTTTTTGTTGTAAATTGGTTATTTCACTTGCATATTCTGTGATTTGAACATACTTTATGATAGTGTCACGTGCATGTTTTATTTCTTGTAACGTTAAGAATGTTTGTTTATAATAAGTCTTATTCCTACTAACTTTTATAAATCGTTGTACCCACGCTAAAACATGAATTAATTTTTTGAAAGAGCTGTATTTATTAATTAAGTTGTTTAAAATGTTGTTAGTGCTATCATTTTTTGAAATAAAGTTAACTTGTTTTAGTTTTCTAACCTCCTCATTAGCTATAGGAATTGTTTGCGGATCGATTACATAGTATTCTTTTAACAGCCAAGTAGGGCCCTGCCACCACAATGAATAATCTTGCAATTGTTTGACAGTCATACCTCTGCTAGCGCAGTCAGCTGGGTTATCAGCTGATTTGACGTAATTCCAGCAGCTAGCCGGTACCGTTTCAGTAATTTTACTGACTCTGTTGGCAACGAATGTTTTCCAGCGTCCTGGGTCGCCACGTAGCCAACCCAAGACCACCATTGAATCAGTCCAACAGAAGAGCTTCATATTATAGCCCTTAAGGCATTCCAGGACTTTGTTTATCAGTTTAGTCAGTAGTAAAGCTCCACATAGTTCAATTCTAGGTAATGATAGTTTCTTAGATACAGGTACTAACCGCGTTTTACCCGCCAGGAGGGTCACTTGTACTTTATTTTCTCTTTTTATCCTACAATATATGACACATGCGTAGGCGTGGATAGATGCATCACAGAAGCCGTGGAATTCAATTTCGTCGTTTTCTTGCGTTCCTAGCCATCTTGGTACTTGAAAAAGTTCAATAAGCGCCAGGCTGTCTCTTAAAGATATCCACTCGTTAAGAATATTATCAGGTATTTCATCATGCCAATGAATATTTGTTTTCCAGACGGTTTGAAAGAGAAGTTTTAATTTCGTAGATAACGGTGAAAGCCATCCTAAGGGATCGAATAACTTAGAAATGTCCGACAGCATCGATCGCTTAGTGTGAGTTGTGTTAGCGTTCTCTATTTTGCATTGAAAAATAAAGTGATCTGTTAAGGTATTCCAACGAAGTCCTAAAGTTTTCGTTGAGTTTTCTTGTTTAAATTCAAAATTATCTTCTTTACCCTCATAATTTGGCGTATTTTGAACTATTTCTGAAGAATTTGACTTCCATTTACGTAAATTAAAGCCTCCTCGCTTTAAAAGTTGTATAAGATCATGTTTTAATTGTTTACAAGTTTCCAATGAATGAGTGCCGTGCAATACGTCATCCATGTAAAACGATTCCTCGAGTGTTTTAATTGTATTATAATTAAAGTTATGCCGTTCGGCTGTTGCTAACTGCTTAAGGGTCATCATCGCGAGGTAGGGTGCAGCTTTAGTGCCGTATGTAACTGAGCATAATTGATAATCCTTTAAATGTTCATTAGGTGAATCACGCCATACGATCTTTTGTAATGACTGGTCGGTGTCATGTATCCATATAAAACGAAACATTTTCTCTATATCCGCGGTAAATGCAAATTCAAACTGTCTCCATTTGATCAATAACGATTGCAGATCTTGTTGTAAATTCGGGCCTTTATGCATAAGATCGTTAAGACTCAACCCTGATGACGTATTTTTCGATGCATTGAATACGACGCGTAACGCTGTAGTTGAAGAATCGCTTCGTAAGACACAATGATGCGGTAAATAACACTCAGGTTGTTGACTTCCATCGCAAGGTTTCATATGTCCGAGCGCTAGGTATTCATGAATGAAAGATGTATGTTGTTGTTTTGTATTATAATTATTAGTAAATTTACGTTCTAAATTGCGAAATTGTGCACATGCATAATTTTTTGATGTACCAATTTTTTCTTCGAATCCTTTTTTAAAAGGATATCGTACTACGTAGGAGCCATCTCCCCGTCGAAATGTTGTTGACTTATAGTAGTCTAAGCAGTACAAATCGTCAGAAGATAGAGTTTGTTCTTCTGAAATGTCTTCTACCTCCCAAAATTTTTGTATTTCGTTTATTTGATCTTGATGTAGTACCACATTGCACTGTAGGGTTCGTACGTTACCGCAAAGTATCCATCCTATGCGTGTTTGTTGTGCTATGGGTACAGTTTCATCAGATCTGCTTATACCACTCATAATAATATTTGAATATACGTTGGCTCCTAATAGTATGTCTACAGGACGACTTATATAAAATTCTGGATCGGCCAAAGGAATGTCCTCAAGATGTGACCACGTGGGTTTAGTAAAAGTGTAGCTAGGCAAGTTTTTTATGAGTGTGTTCATAATTAGTGCGTTCGTTGTGAAATCATAATCGGTATATAGAGAAGCGCATGTTATGTTTATAATTCCTTTACATTGGCTAACCTTTGTACCTATACCTGAAATTGCTCCCTTACATTTTTCTCTTGGCAACGCTAACAGCTGAGCAGCTTTTTCAGAGATTAAAGACGTTTGCGACCCTTGATCGATTAGCGCACGTAAGTTATGGTAGACACCGTTATTAGCTCGAACTTTTACAATCGCCGTCGCTAACAATATTTCAGTACCGTTATGTTGTTGTTGCTGTTGTAATATGTGACCGTTCTGACTTTTGCTTTCGGGATGTTGTTCTGCGACCATTACTGCCGGTCTAGACGTAGACGGTTCATCGATTGCATGTTGAGGAACGAATTTTTTAAACGCCTCGTGTAAAACGGTGTGGTGCTTTCCCTGACATTCGTGGCACCTTCTGATCGATGTACATTCTTTGCCACCGTGGCTGAATAGGCAATTAAGGCACAAATTGCACTTAGTAACAAAATTTCGTTTTTGTTGCGGTGACAAATAAGCAAACGTGTTGCAAGCGCTCAACCAATGGTTCGAATTACAATATGGACATTTGAAACTTGTTTTGTTAGAAAATTTAGGTTGCGTTGTTTTAGAAAAAATAGGTTTAGAATAATAATTACTTGTTTTAAATGGTTTCGATGGTAAAGGAAAATTATTTGTTTTAGGTTGTTCTTGTTTTTTGCGCGTATCTATACCACATGTAAACTTCTTCTGCATGTAGTCCATAAACTCGTTAAGTTTTAGTAATTCCCGCGGATTCTGTAAAGATTCAAAGAATTGATTTTGTGTTTCGGAGTCTATTTTTTGAAGTAAGATTTGTACTATGAGTGGTTCCCACGATGTTGTGTCCACTCCTAAGTTTTTGATAGCGTTTAACGATTCGAAAGTTGTATCATGGACCCGTTAAAAGTGACTAAGAGATGGTTGCTGCACTACTGGCAAATTCAATATGAGATTGACGTGGGAGGAAAAAATCAGTCTAGGATGATCATAACGGTTGTTTAAAATATTCCAGCACCCACTATAATTTTCTGAAGAAATTAAAAGATTTTGAATCAGATGTTCGGCTTCTCCTCTCACCTTACTCTTCAGATACTGCATTTTTTGGATGTTGCTTAGGCTCGGATTATTATGAATGGCCTCAGTAAATAAGTTTTTAAACGGTACCCATTGTTGAAACGACCCACTAAACACTGGAATGTCCATTTTTGGTGTAGACATATCCCGGTAGGACGCTGAGCTAAGCTTGTTGTTCAATAGTTGTTTGAGTTGCTCGTATATTTGCTCCGATTTCGTGAAGGACAGTTCGTATTCAGTGTTGCTGCCCTGCAGATCTTGATCCAATTCCCAGTGGAGAGAGTCAATGATGTCCCACCGGGCCTGAAGTGCCCGTAGGGAATCCTTGATCTCCCACTCTTGTTTAATCAAATCTATTTTATTTTGGATATTATATGTTGTTCTGGAGAAAGCCCGAAAATTGCTGCATTGTTTTTTGAGCATATCATCTAGTTTGCTAGAGCTCCCAGTTGAGACCTTGTCACTGAGTGGCACGGACGGTCCAGGGATAGGAAAAGGTTCGGAAGGAGCGTCTTTGGTTATAGGATCGGATGTTATGTTAGTTTCAGATGATATTGTTGATAAATATTGTTTTTGTTCCAGTAAAATTAAATTTTTGACTTTTTTATGCAGCTCAACAGCTTTATCATATTCGGACATCGTAAAATAAGGATGTAACCTACTACCCTCTGTACGTATCCTGTCGTCATTGTACTCGTATTGCACCCAATAGTTGTCTAATTTATCTAGTTTGTTTTTAAAGTAATCACCTTTCTTTCGGTCGGCGCCGTCTTTTTTCAAATTAGTTGCTATTTTACTGATGGCTTCAGTAATTTCTGTTTGCGATTTATAAAGATCCTCCATTTTAAAAGATTTTCTTTAAATTATAAAAAAGGAAAGATCTTACTTGAGCTTGTTGGTGTTGTTGACTCTGTTGTCGTTGTTGTTGGTGTTGTTCGTTACCAGCTCGGCTGCTCCCGGGCTGGCGGATGGCTTGAGTTCCCTCGTATACTGCACTCCGGTATTCACTAGCACTGTTTTAGCTCGAAGGACCACTTTAACTATGTACGGGTTAATAGCACATAGCTAAGTAAAAGATGTTGTAGAGTACTTAAAAGTTATATTTCACTTGAAAGATGACTGATGTTGTTAGGGAAGAGCACGCGCGGTTTGCTTTCCGAAATCGTACTGAATTAATATGTATAATCAAAGAACGCTCGTGGCGCGTAAACTGCTGACGCGACCTGGTGTACGGTTACACCGTACAATGCTATTCATTTTTTCTACTTAAAATTTCATCTCCGCCTATGTTAAACCTCCGCATCCGCCTCGGCCTCCGCTAAGAGACCTCCGTTACAACCCTAATATAAATATAAAGTGCTTGTGGCGCCTGTGTAAAATACGAATATTGTATTTAACTTCGGATTTGCTAATTTAGTTGTACAGGCGTTTAATATTAAATCTGTAATATCTTTTTATCCTTAACAGCTATGAGGTCAATTACGATGTATAAAAAAGGTAGCAATTTGGTAAAAAAAAAAACTCCAATCATTTGCGCAGATTGTTCTAACTGGAATGGTGACCGGCCATCCTGACGTCAGAATGGCCGGTCACCTTAAAAAGCAGTTTATTTTTTTAAATACGAAGGTAGCAATTATTTTAAGATTGGTAGCAACTGGTAGCAACTAGGTAGCAACTCTTAGTAACTATTTCGATGTAAAATATGGGTAGTGACCGGCCATCCTGACGGACACCTTTTGACAATGGCATCTATAAGAAAAACGCATAAGTCTTAAATTTGCATTTTCAATGTGCGCGATAAATGTACGAATAACTCAATGTCACGCCAACCGATTTTGATGATTCTTTTTTTATTAGAAAGGATGTACTTCAGGGGTAGTCTGATAAGAGTTTGATAAGGTTTTGATCATAGGATCTATAACAATTTAATGGAAATCTTTAACTTTTTGGAGCAAATTAATGAAATTAGCGATAGTCGGCAGAAACTAAGCTGCAGAAGTACAATTGGATAAAATATAGAATGCGATTACTAAGCAGATATTTAATATAAAAAAATTGACCTTCTACTTTTCAATCCTGATGATGTAGGGGTATTGTTAGCTTGAACTATAAAATTTAGTCATTTGATGTTTACGGATATATAATGAGATTGTTAAGCAAATTAATGGGACAAAAAATTTACCTTCAACTCTTCAACCCTGATGATGCAGGGGTACTTCAAGCCTAAACCATAGGAGGTGGCCATTTGATGCTTACGGGTTTGTAATAAAATTACAAGGCAAAGACAAACGATGAAAATTTTGACCTTCAACTCCTCAATTCTGATGCTGCAGGATACTGCAAGCCTAAACCATAGGAGTTGGCTATTTGATGCTTAAGGGTATGTATTAAAATTACTAAGCAAAGATACAAGATGAAAGTTTTGACCTTCAACTCCTCAGCCCTGATGATGCAGGGTACTGCATGCCTAAGCCATACAAGTTGGCCACCTGGTGCTTACGTGTATACTATAAGATTACTGAGCAAAAATATTAGATGGAAAATTTGACCCTCAAATTCTCAAGTCTGATGATGCAAGGGTACTGCAAACCTAGGCAGCAGAAATTAGCCATCTGGTGCTTACGTAAATGTATTAAAATGACTAAGCAAGAACACAAAATGAAATTTTTTACCTTCAACTCCTCAATTCTGATGATGCGAGTTTTGGTTGGTTGGTTGGTTGGTTTTTTTTTTTTATTATTAATCCTGATTTTCATGTATGTACATACTAATGTTATGATTTTTTTTTTTATAATAAATATTATATAATATAATTTTTGATGCTGTGATATTATTAAAACCTAGACAACATCCTTGTTAAAGTTTTTCAGGCTTGATATAATTATTTTGACATGTTTTAAGTAGCTTTCTATACAAGACTTGTTTTCAATTAACTCACTTATATTGAATGGGTCAATATTTGCATACTTGCAGTTCGATGTGTGATCATATCTGCTGATAGTATATTTAGGACATTCTTCTAATAGATGTTTAATGCTTTGCGGTGTTGTCATGTCGCAAGGACAGAGGTCTGATGTTTTAATTTTGAATCTCTTTAAGTATGACAAATTATAACCATGACCCGTTAAAATTTGGGTCAATTCGAATGTGGGTTCCGTAACAGTGAACAATTTATGAATAATTTCGAGTGTAGGGCAAAGTTGTCTAGTGTGTACGCCTTTGTCACCTGAGTTGTAGATTTCGTTGGAGTATTTGATATTTACCAATTTGATTTTGTACTTTATTAAAATTAACGGAAATTTGGCAAACTCGAAGGATTTATGGTAAGTTCCGGCCTGCTTAGCAGCAACATCCGCCTCTTCATTTCCTTCTAGACCCACATGCGCTCTGACCCACACAAATGAGATCTTACGATTGTTATCCTTGATGATCTTAATCGATTTATGGATTGTGGCAGCGGCTGGGTTAGTGCTATCTTTATTGCTCAGTTCATTTAAGCTTGAGAGGGAGTCTGTTAGGATGACTATTTCAGGTAAGTTGTTCTGGATGGCCCAGAGGCAGGCGTTTTGGATTGCCAATAGTTCCGCTTGATAAACAGAGCAGCTATGGTGGAGTTTGAACTTCTTAACCACTTTTCTGCCGTCTGTTTTATAGGCAACTAGCTGTACCCGCGGCTTCGCCCACGTAAAAATGAGTGTATCGCAAAGTTTTTCCCGCACAAATCTCGACCCCGTTGAAATTAATTGACAATCTTAGTAGTCACACAATACCAAGAAGCACCTTGTAAACCAAATCCTCCTCCACATTTAAACCAAAACGCATCGATTACAAAGATTGATTTTAACTTTTCCGCAGTATGTTTAAAAGTTCTCAGGGTGATGCTGCAGGGTGAAGTGCAATGATTGTACTGGTCTAATACAAAAAGACGCTACTCTTACAAACTTATTTAACATTCGTATCCTACTCAACACTGGACACTATCAAGTGGTCAGATTACTCTAATAATGCACACGCATCGGCGGCCGGCTTGTATTAGCATG